>CALSCE010009347.1:4669545-4681438 GCA_943593645.1 Bovichtus variegatus | reverse complement strand
AGACAGACAGACAGACAGACACAGACAGACAGAGAGAGACAGACGATGTCTCACCTTCTCCAATAACTTGTCCTCGGTTCAGGTCTTTCTTCAGTTTGCGTTTGGTTCTCTTTCCTCGACCTTTCTTGTTTGCTGAACCCGCATCCGCCAACACACCTTTCCACAACTCTGCAGCAGTCACTGAAAACACACATGTAGGAACAAATATAAACATAACGGCTCTAAAGATCCGTCAAATTCTCATTTTTTTCCTCCATTTTATGTGTATAAGAAAAGAAAGGAAGAGGAAAAGCAGTGATTGTGAGACATCTGGTCACAACTCCAACATTGCTGAACACACAATGACAGTCAAATAAAATAGAATATAAAATAAAATACAGGGCTTTCGTCAACAAAGCTCTCAATTCTACCAGAAGACAACAAAGTACCAAGCAACTACAGAAAATAATGATCAATGAAGTCAAACCGCACTCGTTCACAACCAGGAGACTGTATCCTGGTTTTAGCTTTTACAAATAAATGTACAGTTTTTGTAATTTTAACCTCGATAAATCACTGCCACATTATTCTAATTACTGCAGAGCTGCAACAATAAACAGACAGTTGATCACATTTATTGTTTTACCTGCATTTCTTTTAAATAATTTTTCAAGGAAACTCTTCCTGGTTCACAAATGTGAGAATTTGCCGCTTTTCATGGTCCTACGTTATTGTAAATACATTTTTGGGGGGTTTTGAATTGTAGGTCAGACGAAACAAAACCTTTGAAGACGTCACCTTGTCTATACTATAAATGGGATTTTTTTTTATTTCCACTAAACAATTGATTGACTTATTGAGAATATAAATCAGCGGATTAATCGATAATGAAAAGAATCGTTAGCTCCGCCCTAAATTACTTCAATCAAATGAGATTAATGCCACAAGAGTAGCATCAGTGTACTGCATTTGTCATTTTGGTACATTTCTGTAAATCGATTTTTAAATTCCCTTTACAATTCACAAAAATGTGTCTTAACTAGGTCCTGATACCACTTTCTCTCTTCCCTGACTGAAAAGCTCAAATGCTGCAAACACAACAGATTCAGAACTTAACTGAGCGTCCTCAGTTTCACCAGAGTCCATTTTCTAACCTGCTACACCTTCAGAGCAGAGTTTAGCTCCACCACTAAGCCATGACACTCTACAACTCAAGTAGCCTATAGAGTAGTTTTTCTAGGCATAATGCAGCTTTAATTAAACCAGCTGTTCGGAGGATGTATGGACGCTTGGGGACAGAAATAAAAAATGTCCAACAGGTGACATATGGAATCGCCAAGGGACTGTAGTTAAAATACAATAAGTCCTTAGTTTTTGCTAAGAACTGGCACCTAAAGTGGATATGGAGTATTGCAAATTTAATCCACAGATTAAGACCCATCGGACAACGCTGCACATCAGTGAAAAAAACTGGACAAGAAACGTGAATTATTACAACCAAAACTCTGCGGAGAGTAAAAATTTTAAGACTCGTCATGGAGAAATATGAGCCCAGATACAGAGCCAATGCAAAGCGACAGGTTGTTGGTGTTGGAAATGGGTGCGTTTGTAACACAATGTCAACTGTGAGTGAGACATGGTGACACACATGAAAGATTTAGTTGTCTGAGAAATGAGGAGGCAGTGCCTGTTCATGAATAAGATAGAAAATAGAGGAGTTAGGGAGACGGATAAAGAGCGAGGCAGAGACAGACTCAGAAAGCAAGAGTGAGGAGGGAAAGAAAGAACGTCTGACAGCTCCATAAAAGGCCCATTTAAAAAGAATATCATCAAACTGACATGCTCTGCTAACATGCGTCTGCTGATAGGGAAATCATCAAACATCCACCAAAAGAATGTACACACCCTGACGTTACAGCCATATGTTATTGTTAAACATCTACTTTTCAACCACAAAGTTAGTTGCAGCACCACCATTGCCTGAAATATTATTTCATGCTGTAACATTAAGATTTCCCTATAGCATAGGCTGGCTAATCTAGCTCAAATCACAAAAAACAACCACAGACCGAAAGTACAGAAAAGAACGAGGACAGTGGCGTCACAGACTTTTTGGAACAATGTTTGTGACAGGAAGTTAGGGGTTATGGGAAATAATTGTGACGCAACAGATATTCTAGCTAACTTCTATAATGTTCATTCTAATTAGAAACCAGTTAATTCTGAAGATAGATGGATAGATGATAGATAGATGGATACTTTATTGATCCCAAGGGAAATGTAGGCATCCAGTAGCTTAAAATACACGACATGACATATCAAGCATTTGAACAAATCGAGGTGCAAATCAAGTTAATGTACAAACAAAAATGGTTGAAGGCCAGTGGGCTGTAACTGACAAATGTTGATGGTATTGCTCCAACGTGGGGACACAATATTTTTTGGGAAAACATCTTTTCAAATACTTACACTTGTTGAAGAAGCTGCTATGCCTGGTTTGCTGCCATGCTGTTGCAGGTAACAGTGGGACTGCAGGGTTTCTCTGGAGGACAGCGGAGGCTCGACTTGCCAACTGGGATACGTGAACTGCTCCGCCTATGGTACGGAGTGGTGCTGCACCTGAAAGAGAGAAAGACACCCATCAAGTCAGGAGAAGATGTGTCCAAACTGCATTATGCTCACAACACACAGCAGGTTTGAAATACAAAGATACAACTGTGAATATACTCATAGCGGCAAACATCAGGCGTTTACCTCAACTTTAGATTAGAATGTTATGTCACTTATCATGCTGATATTGGCTTTTCATTACAAACAAATTCTATATATATATATATATATATATATAATTTGTTTGTAATGATAAAATATATATAAGCTAAGCAGCATCAGCCCTCTCCCAGGTTTCTCCCATTAATACACAATAGAAGAGGCAGACCGAGTAAAGTAAAGCCTGATAAAAGTTGAAATTACACTCAAATTTCGTGCTGTTCTGGTTGCAAGTATGCCGAATTAAAGCATGGACTAAATCATTGCATTTTCTTTAATAATTCCTATTTTCTCAGACGCGTCTACTTGTATTAATAAGCAGGGCGATTAAAGTGACACATTTTTGAATGGAGTTTGGTGGGGGTAATACAGAAATCATTTCAAGGCGGCTCCAGGATCATTTCTATTAACCATAATAAGGTGTTAATCACCAGCACTAACATTTCCATCATTTAGTTTAGACTATTATGACAATAATAGTAAAACTATTTAAATAACGACTGGGGAGCAGCAGCACGCGAGCAACACTCAATCTGAAGTAAAACAGCAACAATGACAGCGATTTAATCCATTCTGATGTAAAAGTCCAAAATCAAAAAGGACCTTAATGTTATTATTAACCGCATGCAATACATGTTTGTGACTGCGCTGAAATTAACGTTATTTTCTAGACGTGCCTGCTTGTGACAGCTTGTCCTGGGTCAGTGAACGGAACTGACCATATACATCTAGTCACACTTCGAAACAAAAATACAATAATTATACTCCAACACATCTACTGAGATGCTTAAACAAAGCTGTAGAGGATAATATAGAGATATAATTCACCTCCAATTGTGATGCGGAGGGCACAGCACACCCTTATGGACGCCGCCATGTTGAAAATATGAAGGGTCCTTCCGAGAGCAGCGGAGCGTCTAAACTATGCCTGTTCAAAAATGGGAAAATACAGAAGGTCTGGGTTTAGTTGTTTCTTTTCTTTTTTTCCTTTGTAATATTTACATTTTTATGAAAAAGTATTATTATACTTACTATTACTTTTATTTAATTTATTTATATCTATTTGAAGACTACTGTGTGCAGTTTGAGTTTATAGCTATTGCTAATTTTCAACTCTCGTCTCCATTGGGCTTCCACCTATAGTCTATGGCTTCCTCATCTACAGTCAGTGTAATTAAACTCAGGCTCTGCTCTGTCCCTGCTTAAATCCTGCCTAAAGGGTTACAGGGTAACGTGGAGTGGGTGTCTGTCGGACACCTGTCAACTCACCACTGGGGTTCCTCAGGGCTCCGTCCTGGGTCTCCTCCTCTTTCCCCTGTACACCAATTCACTTGGCTCTGTCATTCACTCTCATGGCTTCTCCTACCATGGCTATGCAGATGACACTCAATTGATTCTGTCTTTTCCCAGGTCTGAAACCTAGGTGGAGGCACGGATCTTTGCTTGTCTGGCTGACATCTCTCAGTGTCCGCACACCACTTGAAACTCAACCTCGAGAAGACTTGACCTTCAAGACTTGACATTGAACCTTCTTGGCGGCTTTTGAAACTTTGTTTGTAAGCATGATGAGTTGCAGCATTTTCCGAAACACGGTCTGTGAATAATTTCGACATGATATGTTTGTATCTAATGAGCTCTCAGTCCTGGGAGGAAAACAATCAGAGGAAAAGCAAATGAAAGAGATATTTCCAAGAGGCAGTCTGTTGATTGGCAGCAAATATAAAACCCCACAGAGCCTTGATTTCCCCCTCTTTCTTCTGATATGAATTATCACATCAAGAGGAGAAGAAATAAGATGATCATAATGTGGAGAAGCTGCGGAAAAAGATGCAGGAGATAGGTGGAGCAGATGATGGAAGGGAGAGGGTGGGTGAATGAAATACTGTTTACAGATGGTTGTAAAACAAGACAAGTGGTGCATATTAATCATTCACACAGCATTAATTGTTTTTGGAAACTGGAAGGAATCTGCTGGGACGATCATACTGATATTGTGACAGTGAAGAGAAAATATGCAAGTATAGGTAAAAACATTGTCACTGTATATAAAGAAGTCAGCACTGCATGTAATATCTGCAGTGATGGAAAGTAACTAAGTATTTTTTACTCAAGTCCTGCACTTAAGTACACTATTGAGCGAGGATCAAGAGATGACTGGTTGCTCTGTACGCTCAACCGTAGATCAAAAATGTCTTGACTGCTCTTTGAAAACGGGGAAAAACTGAATAAGTAGGAAAGCAATTTAGGTACTCCAAAAACAAAGAGCAAGTAACAACGAGGAAGGAAATATTAAAAAAGCCTTTTATTGTAGTGGCTACGCCATTAAAAAAGCCAACATGTTTCAACCATTGTAGGTCTTTGTCAGGCCTAATAACAAACAGACAATGTTTAGGAGCAACAGCCAATGGGAGGTTGTTACTCTGCAGATTGATCCAGAATAATAATACAAAATAAGATAAAAACTTTATTGATTCCCCGGTGGGAAATTCAGAAATGACCCAGAAATATATAAAGCAATTAGCCAACTGCAATAATAAAATGGCACTACACTTCAATGCATAATTAATTATAATCCAACAACATACGTTGTTCTGAAATACGCTATTCACCACAATTTATTTTTGGTACTTTAGAGGGGAAATCACAAAGAGTTTCATTTAAATAAACGTCTGCTAGGTTACTATTTATCGCTGAATGAGGTAACACAATGCTGAATGAGCTTAATGCCCACTGATGAAAGTATTGCAATATTTATATGTTTGCAGTATTACAAATTGGGTGTCTGTGGTGACAGTCCCGGAAAACATGCTTACAGTTTTTCTCCATTGAATACACAAAAAATGTTGTCAATCATGTATGAACAACAAGATTCCAGACTGCTTTCTTCAGGAAGTTCACTATATGTATTTGATGCTAATGCTTTTGTAGTAAAGTAAAGTTTTAAATCCATGATTTATACTTGTAACAAAAAAACCCAACTTAAAAGCACTTCTTCCACCATTATCTGTATTATCTGTATGTATTATTGAAATATCATGCATTCAACAAAGGGATACACAGAATAAAAAAAAAAAAGAAGAAAGAAACGTGTTTAGATTTTTTGGGTGTTTTTTTGTTATACGTATTAACCCGTTATGAGATGAACCCAGTGGGTGTCCATAACAGGCTGTAGGCCCCTGTTGACCACCTGTTTGTCTCATGTTGTCCGTAATATCATGTCATTTGTATGTTCACTCACTACTGCTGCCCCCGATCAGCACCTCCAGCCTTTGGACAAGATTTCCACACAGCAGAGTGATTGTCCAGTGTACGCGTGTCAATTTCACCTCACTCAACATCATTTCCTCAATATTACAGCCCCTTTTCCCAATACAGTGGAGAGCTGCAATCACAGAGCTACTGTAGAAAGCACAGCCGCCCAGCTGTGAGGCAGCAGGAGGTGCAAGTTGCTGCTGAAAGAATCACGTCTTTCCTGCAGAAACTTTTCTCCCAAATAATTGCCCCATAATATCAGCTCCATATAGGATTTTATGTAAAACATTGAGTCACTTCTCTTTGCTTTGAACAGTAGTGAGCGGAGGAGTGAAGAGTGGGAAATCATATCGAGGTAAACACAGTGCTCCTCAAGTCAAAGTAAGAAAAGTTGGTCTTGGAAATAAAGAAGTGCAGCTGACTAAGTCAAATGTTGGGGATGCAGTTTGGTTTCTGCAGCGTCTGAGTGGGCTGTTTCGAGCCAGAAGGGTCAGCTGTTTGTCTGCTACATTTCATAATAGAGTGTATTGTACAGAGATGTAAAGGAGGTATTTTGGGCATCCATTCTTGATGTCAGTTAATGTTGCACATAGACTATGGTTAGGTCACTGAGAGTTTGAACACTTTCAGGACTTGGATGGACATGAATTGTCCAAAAATACAAATTTTGACTTCATGAAAGCGCTATATAAAAAATGAGGAGATCACCAAAGTTAATACGGATCATCCTGAGGGGAACATGAATGTTTGTAGCGAATCCATCCGGTAGTTGTCAAGATTACGGACAGTGTGACAGTCAGACCGGCATTGCTATCCCTACTCACATGGCTTAAAACTCAATGATTAAAGTAAACTATCAATCCTGAGGAGCATTTATGTAAGAAAGATTGAATTACTGAGCTTAAAATTGAGTTGAGCTGCTAACGCTGGACGTAAAATAAAGACATGTAGGAACCTGACATAACACTCAGGACTTAATAAATAAATATACCCGTTCAGATTCTTTGGATGTATTTTGCAACTAAAAGGGTGTGTTTTGTCCCCAAATACAAACCATAGAGCATTTTTGAATTTGCTACAACTCTGATTTGAGCCTCTGACTCGCTTCTTCTCCAAAGCAACAACAGCTGAGGCTCATGGGTAACGCAGTCTCTACAGTCCTTTGCTGTATCAAACGAAGAGAAGAACAAAAAAAACACAGTTTCACAGAGACAAAGAGGACTGATTATTACTTCTACACTCTGACAGTACGTTTCTCTGTTGAGGAACATTGATAAGATAATTAAAGGCCCTGCACCTGCACAGCTCATTTCAATCAGTGGCTGATAAGTGCTCTGCCCTCTGGTTTAAGTTAGATGGAGTTATATTTGAGACCACCAAAGTTTATTTCCTAATATGAATGATAAGGGATGAGTCGTCCTCCACTAACAGGTGCAAGCAGACGCACAGGAGAGAAGGAACACTTGGTGCACGCCCTCACACTGAGACGAGGCCTAATCAAGCTGATTAGGTGAAAGCACCTGAGTGAAGCGCGGGTCTGTAAGGGCTCTAGAAGAATTGTTACAAAAAGGCTTTCCGAACAAACAGCTCCTGATGACAAAATAAAAAGGGGTGGGCTTAGTGAGGCATTGTCATGCTTAGAAACTGTCATTGTTTTTTTGGTAGGAAATACCAAAAAATATAGACAAATTACATGAAATTTGCATATTAGTCATGAAAAGAAAAAAATATTGAAAAATAATGAAAAAATAAAGAAAAAATTATGAAAAAATTATGAACAAATTATGAAAAAATTATGAAAAAATGTTAAAAAAAAAATTTAAAAAATATTTTTGCATGACTACGCCACCTCACTAAGCCCACCCCTTTTTGTTTTTTGATTATTTTTTGATTATGTTTTGATTATTTTTTGATTATTTTTGATTATTTTTTGATTATTTTTTGATTCTTTTTTGATTCTTTTTTGATTCTTTTTTCATTAATCTTTCTTTTCATGACTAATATGCAAATTACTTATAATTTGTCTATATTTTTTTGATATTTCTTGCCAAAAAAACGTACAGTTTCTAAGCATGACAATGCCACCTGACTAAGCCCGCCCCTTTTTATTTTTTGATTATTTTTTCAATATTTTTTCAATATTATTCCTTTCATGACTAATATGCAAATGACATGTAATTTGTCTTTTTTTTTGGTATTTCTTTTCAAAAAAACAATTACAGTTTCTAAGCATGACTATGCCCACCCCTTTTTATTTTTTGATTATGTTTTGATTATTTTTTGATTATGAAAAGTGTACAGATAACCAGTTTGCCCACAAAAATGTCATCAACAAACCTTAAATAATAATTTATTGGAATTTTTCATTGTTTGCACAATAAAACAACGCAGCAGAAACGCACAAAAAAAAAAACAAGAAAGTTGTGCAAATGAGATTTAAACAAGTGCAACTCTGCAATAGCTGCGACCACGTAGGTGCATGCATCCACTAGTACACACACAACTTCACAAACACTTGACCTCCATGCCACATTTCTGCTTCCGAAAAATGTGGCTGCCAAAAGGTGGGACATTTTTTTTATAGAAGGAATATTTCTTATAGAAGTAATCTCAACTTCCTCCAAAAGCAAATACAACAGCCATATAATAAAAAAAAAAAAAAAAACTGTGTTATTACAATCACATACAGAGCAGTGGAGATTGTATAATGTACTTGTCAGGTATAATGTAAAAGTCGGGAATGAAATAATATATTTAGAATCATTTACCAATGAAAATACCACTTTCTGAATGGCTGATAAATCTCTTTATAGTTGCATTTTGTAAATTCCAAAGCACCTTGAATTGAACTGAAATGAGGTCATGACACACCAGCAGGAAATGGAAAGACAGATAGTTAGAGAGCGAGTTGAAGGCTTCTCCCAGCGGACTTGTCTTTAGGTCATCTTAACCTGACTTGGATCGATACTGTGACTCCCTGCTGTCCCTTCTCTGACACCTCCTCCTCTCTCCTCACACAGACAGGATGGGGCAGGAGGCGAGGGGAGGTGACACCACTCCCTGCTTTAACTGTATGAACCAATAATTGTCACCAAGTCCTTCCTGGCTTTGTTTGAATCTCCTTGTTTCAGCAGATATTTGTGGGATTTAGTCCAGCAGGGAGCTGATGCAAGATATCAAACCAGCCTAAATGTTTCCCACTGGCTGTGGTCATCTGCATGCATGCTCCGATTATAAACATATAGCTTACCTCAGTTAAAAATCAGTACGTAACTAGGTAGCTATTGTTGTCCATTTTCCATGAAAAATGGGCAGTAATTTAGTGACTTACTGAGGAGAATTTTCAGGTGTTTATGTAAAAGCAGCTCGGAGGTATAATAATGGTATAATTCCCTTTCAAGCACGTGTTTCTATGAACTATGAACAAACCTCTGTTTGTCTAACCTGTTATATTCCCTCGCTATACAAAGCAATGATGATTGCAATCATTTCTATTCAAATGAATCCATTTCCTCCAGCACAACATATCCTTGTTTCCTCTGTTCTTATGTTTATAGTTTTGCAGAAAAGAAAAGTAAAACATTTGAAGACCATGAATTATGAACCCACTGCAGTGGCGGATAAAAAAAACAAAGAAAAAAACAAAACAAGTGAGACATTAAGTAACATTAAAAAAAAAAAAAAAAAAAAAGGAAGATGGAGGAGTACGAGATGTATGAACGCATATGTTGTAGACTTAATGAGCACAACAGCTTATTTAAATATTCGTGCACAAAAACCACAAAGATGTGTCAAATCTCACTTTGTGAGTTTGCATAGGAGAAGGATGAAGGGAGTTAAAGGAGGTAAAAAGTGGAGGAAAAGGATGGAGGAAGGAATGAGGGGAGACTGATAAAGAGAATAAAGGATTTGCAAAAGTAGAATGGGAAGGTGAAAGAAAAGTGGAACTGAGATTAAGTAATTTAAGAGGAAAGGGGGTTGATAGGAAGAAGGAGAATGAAAAGGGAGAAAGGGCAGGGGGGGGCAAGGGATTTGTAAGCACATCAGTATATTGTTAGTCGCAGAAGCAAAGTTGTAGCGCCAGCACTATCATAAGACAGGGGTGACCTCACCACTTAAAGAGAAACAGAGAGATTTAATGTCAAATGGGTCTTCTTTTTTTTTTTTTAAAAGGGAAAAACTCCCCAGGAAAAAAAACCCCAGAAGAGTATGCTTAATGAAAGCATGATGAAAAGAAATCCGGAGAGGCAGAAAAGCAAAAAAAGAAGAAGAGTCTGTGTGTGTGTGTGTGTGTGCGTGTGTGTGTGTGTGTGTCAGGCAGCACAGAAGAGAGCTAATGAGACATAAAGAAATAAAGAGAGGGTGACTACATAAAGAGACGAATATGGACACCCGCAGAGAACAACAAAAGAATGAGAGAAAAAGAAAGAGAATCACTAAGTTACAACATAACTAAAATAAAAGTGTGAAAATAAAGAGCAAGTAACCTATAGAGAAGGGAAAGAGGGGGCATAGAAAGTAGTTATTTCATCACAGATAATGTTGTTCCTGCAGAAACCACCACACTGAGTATAACTTACAATGAAGCTTCACTTTCGAGTCAATTCAACATTTAACCCCATGTAACCCTCACCTTCCCCTCTGGACATCTGTTCATTATCTACTATATGTCTTTTTCTGCCAAGCTCTCTAAATGTCAGACACACTGTGTCATCCTTCGCAGTGGTAAAGGGAGAGAGGCCAAACAGCCAAAACTGAGGACATCATACCATCTTCACCTGCAGTGATGACGAGCCGGCCATGACGGGGATTATTCATCGTTACTCACTCTGTCTGGCGATGATACACTGGGACACTGTTTGGGCTCATATGAAAGGTCTCAGTTAGTGCAGGTCCATCACAGTCAAGTTTACTTGCATACAAGATAAAGGCATACAACATATCCTATTTTGAATTTGTCAGACATTCAGGAAACGTACCAGTCCAGGGGTCTTCAACGTTTTTCTGACCAAGGACCCCTTAGCTTAAAGAGAGACGGCTCTACATACGCTGGGATGTTAGTGTATAATATTGAGATGAATATTAAACTAGGTGAAGTGCCATGTAAACATAGCTTTTTATGGTGCATACAATGCTAAGCTGTTAAAATAATAATACACAGACAAAGCTAACTAGTTCATCGCTACTGATAGTTGCCGCTCACGTGATTGGACAACATGTGTAACAGTTAGACTATCTTCAATGTTTTGTAAATTAAATGGGCTGATTCAAAAAAAAAAATGTTTATGAAAAGGTTGATTTATCTTTGCTAATAATATGTTGGATTCATGACCTGCACGGACCTCCTAGGGGTCACGGACCTCCTAGGGGTCACGGACCTCCTAGGGGTCACGGACCTCCTATCGCTGATAGACAAACACAATTTTGACAAAAAAAAATGAAATGTGATATTTTGTGCACCTCTGGATAAGCAACTTCCCTGCTTTGTTTTCCGGAACATAACAACTAAGCAGACACGTGAGCTAAAACAAAAAAAAAATGGCTAGAATAAATGTTGCTCCTGCATTGCTTCATCAGCCGCCCCCTGAAGACGATATGAGTCTAGAGCTGTCAGCAGAGGAAAGATGGCTTTTCTCAAGCTCATGGTTTTCAAAGGCACATTCTTCGCAACATTTGTATTGTAACCTTGTAAAGTTTTTTGAGAACCGCTTTTGAATGTCAGAGGAAAAAACACTCAACAGACACAGGAATCCGTGACTTTGACACAAAACTGAAATCACATTAAAAAAAAAAAAAAAAAGGTAAATGGTTTTTTTTTTTTTTTTTTTATAGGAACGTTTAACAGTTTCTTCTTCTTCTTCTTCTTCTTCTTCTTCTTCTTCTTCTTCTTCTT
>CALSCE010009347.1:4632008-4669535 GCA_943593645.1 Bovichtus variegatus | reverse complement strand
TTCTTCTTCTTCTTCTTCTTCTTCTTCTTCTTCTTCTTCTTCTTCTTATTATTATTATTATTAAAAGAAAGAAATAAAAACAGGTCAAAGTGACATTTTCAGGTAAGTTTACGAGCTGTTGTGTTGCAGCGGAGAAGCTAATTAGCCATCGGGCCTGCAAACTCACGTTAGCAGTGCATGTGTAGCCCTGTGAATGTTTGTTTGTTTACTCATTCAATAAGTCAACAAGTTGATGTTTGTAAGTTAGCTAATTTAAGAAGGAAACTAACATGGGTTGTTCAAAGTCTGTGGCACTTTTGTTGCAGCAGGCTGCTGTCTGGCGGTTAGTCATTGTGACCATCTGCCTTTGATAGAACGGTGACATTACGGCCTCATTCAAATATGGATTAAAATGAAGCAAATTAAAGTGCCGCTTAAAGAAAAAAAAAAGTTTTTTCAATTCATTAAAGCAAAACTAGGGGGCGCTATGACATCAAGAAATTAATGTAAACTTCTCCCTTTTTGTTTCTTATTGTTCCCCTAAGGAGAACATAGGAAATGTGAGCAGATATGATATAGAAGACAAAAAAAAATGCAATTAAAATGTTGTTGGACATACTTAGTATCTGTGCAAAATATAGACAGCTGTTTGCCTTAATCTAAAAAGATATATAAATCCTTATTTACCAGAAAAAATGATACCAGCCAAACCTCAGTTGTTTGTATCCACACCGAATGTGATGGTATGCGACAGGCATCTGTGCAGCATCACATATGAAGTTAGAACATACGTTCACACAGCACGGCACGGCACGGCACGGCTCTGGAAGGCAGCCTGGATACCCTGCAGTCATGCGAAAGCTGTTGCCAGTTAGACCGAGGGAGAAATGTGTTTTTTTTTTTTTTAAATGATTGCCATTAACCAGCATAGTGCACTTATTACACTTGTTGAATAATGTAAGCTGATAAATAATTGACCGTGAAGTAAAAATGGCTCCAGTTTTAACTGTGGGCTCATGATTAGCTGAGACTTAGAGCGAGTTGCAGACAACGTAAGAGACGAGAGCAAATGAGACCTGTGTTAGAACATGACAGAGGTTGTGATGCCGGTTCAATGACAGCAACAGAGACAAAGTAAAAGAGAGAAAGGACGACAGAGAGGTTACTTTGAGAGGATATCTGGATGAATGAATAAGAAAAGAGAAAGCAAGAGTCTGTTTAACAGCTACTTACCAAGATCAAGCCGACAGTCCACCGTGTGCAGACGTTTGTGTCTTAAGTGCAAAGTTAAGGCTTTCAACCGTCACAGAAATGTCACTGCAAAGTTTCATCAAAGTACATGTGGGTATGCCTTTCATATGTTCAGCTTTTTCAGACATACATTACTTATCTTTGAGAGAAACTGAAGTCCTGCCAGATTTATGCAATATTTGACAGGGTAAGGACAAGTTTTTCAATGAAATTACCACCATTTTCAATATCAAAGACACAATTAATAATGTTTGGAGACTGCTGATTGATGGGTTTGGTCATTTTGGAACTTTCCTCAACCTTCATCACTAACAATGCGACACATACACATCACACGTGCTGTTAAAACCAACCCAAAGCCAAATGTGAGTAGAAGTCATGAAGACTGCCATGTACGCCGCGTTTCTACTGCCCTTTGCCGCAATGAGGGACACAATCCTCGTCGTTGTGATCACTTTCCAGTGTTTAAAAAATCCTCTCATATGAAACACTGTGCAGTCTTCTGGCATTTGAAAAGCCTTTAAATTCATGGATCGGTCTAGGCCCCGCTGGATCATATTACAACATGCCTCCACCAACACAGCCCCTCACACACAGAGCTGTTTGTGGTCTGAACGCCTGATAAAGGTGAGGCTGTTTGCTAACTTTGTAACATGCCTCACAGTAACATCACCACAAAGACAAATCAGAGGAATCCGTGAGAGAAAGTAAGAAAGCGGAAGTGCAGATAATGTTGCAATGCAAGTGAGAGAGACAATCTCCGAGTAACAAAGTAGCAGTGGAAGTTGATGCGGCTGCAGTAAAACATGACCAGTGATTCCTTACAGAGCACCCGAGCACAGAGGAACTCATACACAAACGGACTTTTGTGAACTATTCCTCAAACAACAATACACAACAACGCTGCACAAGGCGATAGTTTGAGTCTGGTCCTGGCCAAACCAGATCAATACTGAATACGGAGAAGACACGTCATATTTTTCTTTCCTTCCAGAATGACTCACACAGCATAAATCTGCAGTCTTTTTTAAACATCCTGTTTGTGATGCATGGCTTAAATCCAACAATTAATGGCCAGGAGAGAATGTTTTAAAGCCATCATCATTTCCCTTTAGCCGAAACACTTTCCACGTCCAATAGAAGCGCTCTGTCCTCCAAAGACATACTGCGTCCTTAGTACGATCTCCTCAGATTAAATACTATCCTTTCCTTGAATCAGGACAGCCTTTTTGAGCCAGCTGAAAGTTGTAATATACAAGAATGAGGGTTGAATATTGAGGATCCGCTCAGGAGATCTGCCGAACTTGGTAATCCCTTAAAAATGTCATCTAGCGCCACCATCAGGTCACGTTCACTTTGTTTTCTTTATCACCAAACACCTTCAAAACTCTTGACTTTGTGTTTAGTGCTAACTAGCAAATGTTAGCATGCTAACACACTAAACTACTATGGTTAACATGGTCAACATAACCATGTTGAACATGCTGATGTTAGCATTTAGCTCAAAGCTCTGCAAGGCCTCACAGAGCTGATGGCATGGCTGTCTATTTTTAAAAACACAAATGATCTCCATTATAACTACAAATTGTTTCATGCTTTCATGTAATGAGACTGCAGTAGGAACCGAGAGAACATTCATCAAATCTGCCTCTCTCTCTATCGGCATTATCCAAACTGTCAGCGTCTTGAATGATAGGACGAGAACGAACTAACGCCACGTCTGACAAATTAATATTTATTCTCAGCGGCAGGAGGGTGATCCTCGATAGCCTGTAATCTGTAATGTCAGCAGGGATATCTCGCACACACGCACGCACACACACACACACACACACACACACACACACAGACTCGTCTTCTTTTTTTGCTTTTCTGCCTCTCCGGGTTTCTTTTCATCATACTTTCATTAAGCATACTCTTCTGGGTTTTTTTTTCCTGGGGAGTTTTTCCCTTTTTAAAAAAAAAAAAGAAAAAAAAAAAAAGAAGATCCAAATCTCTCTGTTTCACACACACACACACACACACACACACACACACAATGCATATGTTTGTTAAGATTAACCCTAAATATAGGTATTCAACAAAATTGCTGTAGTTCTTTTCCTGTTCCTTTACACAACCCTGATAAATATAATTTTTTAGCTACGCGTTCATTCTTCTACTGAGGATCTGTAATAAAACAGATGGGAGTTCTGGCTTAGAGGCACCTGTGTATTGGAAAGCGTTCTCTAAACATGATTCGCCCTCTCATAGTAAACAGTGTAATGTGGAAGCTCTGGCCTGCAGAGAACACCAGTCTGAGGAGAGTCGGCTGATAAAAGTGATAAAGAGCAGAGCTAAGGGCATCGCACGCAAACATTAAAGTTACTTTGAATTCCTGTAACTTTAATTCTCTTTGACATGGAGAGATGTTGCTGTGAGCCACACCACGTACAATACAATTAAGATCAGTGCAGCACCAGCACCATAAAATAATCCTGTTCTGTCCGTCTGTCTGTCTGCTGGCTAGGCTGGAAGCACTGGTTTCCCCCGCTCAAGGTCAGGGACAGTGAAAGGTCATTGGACCATCAGCAACATTTTCAATGGAAACCATGCGCTTTCACCAACAAGGAGGACTGGACGGTGCAAAAGTACACGTTTGTTAAATGAGCACAAAAGCAGAATAAAGAAAATACCTTTTTGTTTTTCTTTCCGGAAGTGCCTCCAACGCTTGAATCACTTCAAACATTTATTTACAAGGAAAAGGTTGACTGAGCACGTTTCCTCAGCTTTTCATCAGGAAACTGCCCAAAAACCAACTGTCTTACACTATTTGGATTTGATCTGATTCATCAAGTGGAAAAAGCAACCTTCAGGTCCGGTTCAGCCAACAAGCTGACATTTAGGTTCAAAGGAAAATCGTGTTTTATTGTAACTTGTGTCATATTTGTCCATCATTTATTTTGGTTGTAATAATTATTTTCTTTGCAAAGTAATGTGGAAGCGTTGTTGATTGTTGTTGATAACATAGGCACACATGACAAAAGATATGACCCTGATTTCATCTGCAGTATATCTGATTACATCACACTTTTATGTTGTTGTCAAATTGATCTGCAGTACAGCATATATAGATGTTTCTATGCATTTAACATGTAAACGCTTTTACGAACAAACTCTCTGCTGTCTCTCAGTCTCTCTGTCTCTCTATCTGTCTGTCTGTCTGTCTGCATGTATGTCTGTCTGTCTGTATGCATGTCTGTCTGTCTGTCTGTATGTATGTATGTCTACCCTCTCCTCCCTCTCTGGTTCTGGTCTTTTCTACATAAATGACAAGTATTGTAATCACAGTCATGTTCCATCTCCATCTCCAGCTTCACAGAGGAGCTCTGACAACTGAGCATGACTTTGACACTCCCTCGGCGCTAATCATTAAAACAGACTCCGGGGCGGGGACAAAGCGGGTGAGGGTGCGTGTCATGTAGCTCCTGACGTAGTTATTTTGAATTTGGCTTGTAGTGATATTGCAGTTACGAACCTATTTTTGTGCAGTGAATATCAGAGAAGCGCGCATGCTCCCCCCCCCCCCCCCCTCAGCATGTCACTGCTGAGTGGACTTACAGCCTCCTTACTGAGTCGTGTTGGATTGTGTCATTGGCTGGAATTGAAAATCTTCTGAGTTGCTTCATCTCAGAAAATGAGGCAGCTACAACATGCAAAACCGGACACATTGAGGTTGAAAGTTCCTTTGTGACCTTGGAAGCGGTCATTGAGAAAACAATCGCAATGTCCATTTAATGGCTGTACTGGTGCTTTCAATTGTATCACACAGTCTTCCTCAACCAACTCCATTTGCTGAGGAAAATCATGTGATAAGATCAAAAGCATCAGAACAGCTATACACTGAATTTTAATTCTTTTTTTACACTGAAAAGATCAAGAAATTTACTTTCGGTCTCAATTCATGAGCCAATATGGAAAAACAGTCCTTTAAGTGATCAGCTAAATATTGTAATTTGAGCATCTGAAATAGAATCTGAAGCTCCAGAACAGCTAAGAAATTGACCTTGTGTGATATCGTTTTGTCAAAACCTGGAACATTGCAAATAATACGCAATCAACTAACTAAATGCAAAGAATCAGATACATGTTAGTCCATCTTCATCTTATCATTTGCAGCTCTCATTCTTTCTTACTTCAGAAAATGAGGAGCGACTGAAAATTAGCCACAAAAATGTCGAAAGATGCAGACGCGGCAGTTTCTAGAGATTAGTTAGGGCAGAACAAAAGACTTGCCCTACAGTATCTCCTTGAGACTGAGGTTGAATGTTTTCCCATGATCCCGATCCCTGAATACATTTTCATGATGATGAATCCACCACTGCAGTTACGGTCTTTCTGTGTTCATTTTAAAATGAACCCTGCTGCTTTGTGTAACTCAGTACAAACTCTCACAGGTAGCCTGCTGAACCTTGGCTTTGTTGTCAAGGAAACACAGTGATCCGCTTTCTTGTCAAATTTATTCAACATTTTATACAAAGTTTTCTGCTTATCCAAAGCCATAATTCAGAGAGATAGTGAAAGCAGCTTTAAGGGCGGCCTGAGACTGAGGCCACAGGTCCGGCATTAAGACTGAAAAGCATGTTTTCATCTCTTATTCTGAGGAGCAGGTTTGGCCACTGTCACAATTGAATAACCTCACGAAGCACATTTTGTACTTTACTCTCTCATAAACACACACACACACACACACACACACACACACACACACACACACAGACACACACACACACACACACATCTTAAAATGTGTACTCTGCAGGCATTATGTTCCTCATCAGTTTGTTGATGAGGAACTTAATCTTGCAGACTAAAATAGTTACCAGGTACATAAAAATATGTTCCTTCAAAGACACACACGCACACACACATACACATGCACACACACATACGGTACTCACACAAACACTCCGACATACAAACGCATTGCAAATACAATTTCATTGGACGAGAGAAAGAGTTTGGGACGTTCTTGACTCCGCCTAGAGCAAATGATGTCATGATGCTGAAACAGTGCCCAGCAGCTCATTCACTTAACTAAATAAACATCCACTCACCCAACACACACACACACACACACACACACTCTCTCTCTCTCTTTGCACACAAACATGGTATTTGTTGCTGTCTCTCCTATGCAACCATCACCATTAGTCATTTTTATGGTCTGAGCTATTTTAACCGACAGGACAGCAAACAGCATATTGCAGGGAAGGCGCCTATCATGCCATCTGCTGAAGCTCTAAAGACGCCATAAAACATCTCTATATAACATTAAGGAGATAAACCTTCTTGGTTCCCTTTCACACACGAACAGCCTTTCCCGTTTCTTCTTCTTTTCAGATGGAACTAATATGACCTTTGAGCCATTTTCAGCTCAATTCAGTGCAGCGTGATAATGGCAAGATGTCTTTTACTTTTGTCAAATGCACGCACGCACGCACGCACGCACGCACACTGATAAGATACTACACACATAATGAAAGGACCCATAACCTCATGCTCACTACATCACAATATAACAATGTGATTTAGTTACTGCATGTATGCTGGAAAATATTTACACATATATGGAGGTAAGGAAGACTTTCAATTCAAGACATTTTGTGGATTATAATGAAAACTTCCTCCTCAGATGCCACAATCATTTACTAAAGCCAGTGAACACAGGTCACCACACACACTCTCACATGCACATACGCTCATACACGCTCACATGGTTCATTTCAGATTGTAATACCTTGTTCATTTGATGGCTTATGTGCTCCCTTTCTCTGCATTTATGGCTTACAGGGCTCTCAGCAGCACGCCTGAGTAATCCCACACACAACCCGTCCAATCGACTGGGAGAGTGATTTAGAAGGTTCATCAGTAGGTGCTATGCACACACACGCACAAGCACACACACACACACACACACACACACACACACACACACACACACTTACACTGCCGACCATGTCCTCAGGGACGGACTTAAGCAGGTGAGGGGAGGGTAATGAAACCTGAAGAAATAAGAGAAAAAACATATGGGCTCTGTGAAAATGCTCTGCGAGGGAAGTGCAAGAATGAGAATGTTTTTCATCAAAAGAGCCGATGATGTCCCTCAACATTACTCAGTTTATATATCAGGTGAGTCTCCAGTTTCGAATACCTCAGTGTCATTTTAGACTCAACTATGTGCTGCAAAAAGTTAAACAAGTTTTCAAATTTTAAACTAAACTATTATAAGATTTATTTCTATACTCTGATTTGTTTTGCATCTAACCTTCTGTCTAACCACTTCTTACCACAGATACAATATCTCTTTACAGCCTGTACATAAACGCTATCTAAAAAAAAAAAAAAAAAGTTACCACCACTGTAATATTCTTCCTTGATACGGTCTCCTCTGCTGGGAACATTTCACATTGCTTGCTTAATATAATCCTCAATCAATAATCAATAATTATCAACCCCCTTTACTACACCCACACTGCACCGCTCCTCCTCCTTCACTGGTTACCAGTAGCTGCCTGAATCTGCTTCCAGACTCTGGTGCTGGCCCACCGTGCAGTGAATGGATCAGGCCCTTCCTACATCCAGGCCACGGTCAAACCACACACCCCAGCTCGCTCGCTTCGCTCGGCATCGGCCAATCGGCTCGCTGCTCCCTCACTGTGAGTGGGACCCAGATGCCCTTCAAATAAAACCCACCTGTTCTCTATCCTGGCTCCAAAATGGTGGAACGAGCTCCCCCATTGATATCAGGTCAGCAGAAAGTCTCCGCTCCTTCCGTCGCAGACTGAAAAGCCACCTGTTTCGACTGCAAGCCAAGAATAAAAAAAGTAAAAAAAATTAGATTTCTTATTTCTGTATGTAGCACCTACATTGGTGTCGGTTTGTAAATGTATTACTTTCCACGATGCTGAATTACTCCTCTAAGCTTTTTATCCTGTTCAGCTGTTCACCCTGTTCAGCTCTATCCTTTTTTATTTTCATATGCTGTGTGTTTTATTTGTTGTTTTAATGGCCAACTTAACATCAGGCAGAGGGACAGCAGTGGAGAAGTAGCCTTTGGCTGACACTGGCACATTAACCGTGATGTTGATCAATGTGCAATGTCACTGATAATACATTTAATTTAAAAATAAGGGAAAAGAAGGAGATGATGCTGAAAGATCAAAACTTCCTCAACCAGCACAAAGGGAATCAATTATTGGATTTTATAAACACCCTGAGAATTAATCCTACGGATCAGTGTCTTCAATATTTGTAGATTTCATTTATGCTGCATGTTGTTATAATGTTGCCTTCAGAGTCTTGTCCACTCTGATGCAGGCTTGAATGTTTTCCATCAACACTGATATGCTAAAACAGCAAAAATGTGCATAAATCTCTTCTTCCCTCACCATCGGCTAAAGACAGGTCACAACATTATTCATGGTGTATTGAGACCCTCCATCAAATCTATATTTTACAACCATCGATTGTCGAAGTTGCAACATGTCAATTTCTTGTTACATACTGGACACTGAAGACTTTTAGAAATAATTAGATTGGATTACTTTCCCACGCATTTGATTTTCCTCACTTTTTGTATAAGGAAAATCAAATAATAAAACATACTCAGAATCAGAAATCAGGATCAGAAAACCTTTATTCGTCCCACAGCGGGGAAATTTACAGCGCTACAACAGCAAAGGGACAGTGCAGATAAAAGGTTAAGTACAAATGGTTAAGTAAAAATATAAGTACAAAAAAACACAACAACCATTTCACATAATCTTCCTTTTTCAAAAGACATTTATAGGAATATTTTGAGAATATGCATGAACCGGACCAGCTCTCTACTGAACGCTCAGAGAAGAAACTGATATCAACCCTCCATTCAAACCCTCCAAAAAGGCCTTTTTCAGCGCACACATTTTGACTTGTCATAGCAGAAAAAGCGCAGCTGTTATTAATAACGATAATGACAGCTCTGTTCTTTTCAAGTGTCCCAGTCAGCCATGACAGTGTGACAGGGAGCCGGCATGAACAATATGAGGAGCCTGAAACAAGAATCTACATGGAAATCCGTCATCATTAAGTTCATTATTCACACCTTTGCTTTTCCTGCTGTAACATGTCAACATGTCATCAGTGAAAAAATACCTATGACTGAAGAAACATAGCGTCACTGGGGTTAGTAACTGTAATCCCTTACATGACTTTGTAGTGAGAGAAGTAATCACGTTATAAACAGACTACTCAGTAATGTTTTACTGCCCAGAACTACCACTGCTGATCCAACAGATGTTTCACAAGTAGGAATCACACTCACCTGATGATTCCTCCTATTTCGCGCGACAATGTTTCAAAGCCATTTGGTTCTTTACGAGTTCAAACAGATGTGTAGCTAACCACATAACAACATTAGTTTAATTCAAATTTGTCACGTCTGTTTGTTTTGTTTTTGTCAAAAAAGTTTGGTCTAAATGGACGGTCAAAAAAAGACAAAATAACTCGCTTTTTACATTATAAAAATAATAAAAAGTTCCATACATCATGATACTGTCGTAATTGTTGCATTGTTGCTAAACTCCAACCGTGTGTCTTTGGCGCTACCAGAACTCGTAAATAGGTTCTGGCATGAAAATGCAATGTGGAGAATGACGGGGCCGTTCAGACGGATCAGAGGCTGATTTCCATCTGGGACAGCAGGTGAACGCAATTAACTACCTGGCAGGACGCGTGACCAGAGGCACGCCACATCACGGGCGTGAGGCTGAACAACAACCTACAGATCACACTGACTTCCTACATGACAATATATAATGCTATTTATTAGCTGAATCATTGGTTTGAGCAGGTTAAAGTGAAGATATATAGTAGTTTAGGTTAAATGTCTGTTTTATCCCTTCTTTCCCCATTTCCTCATTATGAGTGGCATAGCTCAGTCAGTAGGGACTTGGTTTGGGAACCAGAGAATTGCTGTTTCAAGGGCCTGAAGAGATTAAGTTTGGAGTGTTTGATAATAATCTGCTTTGGACATCGGAGAGATTCAGCTATATATGTTTGACTCAGATGAGGTGTCTGTTGTGCACCAAAATCAGTGACTATCGCGGATGCATCAGCATAGAATGTGCAGTTAGCATCTTTTATTTTTTTAAGTTGTTTGTTAGCTTGTCAGTTTGTAACCAGCAGGGGCCGATACTGAGTTACTGGTCGTAAAACATGCAACAATATCAAGTCGGATTTATTGGTAGATAGTGGAAGGAAGCTCCAGGCTCCGGTTTACATCTAAAAACTGCACACTTTACCGTGTTTGCTCTCAAAACTTTCACTCTGCGAGTTCCAACTCTCACTCTTTGTACTGAAATGTCCGCTCTGACTTTAGGGAAGTGCAAAGACATCTCCCCTTTCATGCAAACGTTGCACGGACACAAGCTGGTACAGTCATGGTCAGACATTTTAGAGGAGATAAACCTGAGAAAAACACCTTTTTGACAGAGAGAATCTTCAAGGCTTTGACGCAGTTACGGTCAAGTTTTCTCTCATCATGCTTTTGCAGGTCCTTTGTGTTCTAGAGCAAATCTCACCCAGCTCTTTCTTTCTTCCGCAGCAGCCTTTATCCTCTTAATGTGGTTATGGGTATTCAGCCATTCTCCTTTTCTTTCTTTTTTTTATGTTTCAGTGAGCAAAGACAATTTTCCACTCTGGCAGTCTGTTCTATTCTATTCTATAGCGGCACATTCTCACTGTCTTCCCCAAACTTTGTTGGATGTATTCTCCCATCATGGCTGAGAAGGGGTAGGGCAGGAGTTATATAGTCAGAGAGAAAGACATTTTAAGTCCTGAGTGTGTGGGTGCCATTAGCTGTAGAGCCATGTTATTATGTGCCTGTCACCTCAATGATAAGTGGAGCTATTGTCGGCAGCACTGCACAGTATATGTGCCATTTATACAGAACTATTAGAGTAGAGGCAGAACATCAGGTTTTTGAGCATCGTATTATTAAAGTCAGATTTCTTCATTGCCTGATCCATTCACTGTTCCCAAAAAAACCCTGTTAACCATTTCTACCTATAAAATACAGCCATCATTCGGAAAAAAAAGGAAACTGCTATTTTCTTAGTTCAATTTTGATATGTGCATTAATATCTCTCGCTCATCAAATTGAACGAGTCTTCTGTGGGATATTTATCTTATTAATTGTATCATTTGTTTAATGACAAAACCTTTCTGCATTAAAGAAACGTAAAAAGTTCAAGGAGGGAGACATTCCCTGAAATATGATGTTATTGTACTTTCAAGGATCAATATATCTTCATTTGCGTACAAATATGCTTTCTGCCAGGCACCTAAAATAATGCCTTAACTTTCTTAACATTTATTGGACTTTGCGATTATATATTCTTCCTCTTAATGGTGGCAAAACAGACAAAAATGTCAGTCAAAACCTGTCCTCAGTGTGACTAATGTACAGCATCAACGGCTTTTCCACCATTTCAATGTCATTGTCTCATTCGGCACATTTTGAGAGGTAATTAAACAAGACGGCTCATAAAAAGTGATGTGATTCTGCGAATTGAAGCCCTTTGCTCTGTTGCCGCGTGCCAGCGTTATTTTGTCTGCATATATCAACCTGTATGTGTACAGTTGATATGTCTGAGCTTGCTGTCGTTAATGAGCTTACTCTGGTCGGACCGGGGGAAAAGATGTTCACTGTAATTATACGTTAAATCACGCTTCACCGATGGTCGTGAGATTGACAACAGAGGATGATCAAATGAGCAGTGTGGGAAATAAAAGATATGATAGATTTTAAATAGCAGGGACATACAGTGTGGGGCTATAGGGGACGGTCTTGACATCTATAGGGTTGATTGCCAGGACATTTGGTAAAGATGATGCCCAGAACATCATCCTCACTGGCATTGATGATCCCCTGACTGCTCCAGCGCCACCATGAGGTTGCCATCTGTTGTGAAATGTCTCAACAACTATTGGATGCATGGCCATGTAATTTGGTACACACATTCATGATGTTCTCAGGATGAATTGTAATGACTTTCGGGATCTCTTCACTTTCTAGCGCCGTCATCAGGTCAACATTTCAGTTTTATCCGATACTTTGGTTTATGATCAAATACCTGCAAAACTGACGACATTCCCATGAGCCTCGGCTGTACTTTGTGTTTCCAGCTAATTAGCTAACGTTAACATGCTAACACTCAGCATGTTAGCATGTTAGCTGAGGTTAGCATTCAATTTATAGCACCTGAGTGCTAAGTACATCCTCACAGAGTCAGTATTTTGGCGAGACTCTTTGTCCTTTTAAATGAAGTATGTCCCAGATCTGTGTTCTGTATCTGGATAATGCATTAACAAACAAATAAAGCAGCCACTACATAATTAATAGAAGTACACTAAGATGCTAGAATTTATACATCTTTCTTTATATTTCTTTGTTTTTTCTATAAAAAAATATTTGTATTTCTGATTCTGTATTGTTATTCTCCATGCCTGTAGGGTCACAGGAAGCAACATTTCATCTTGACATAATGCAGATAGGCTGGATGAGCTGTCAAATATTCATTTTTCCGCTCCCACATTATTGCCTCATAGTTTTGATAGAGAGGAAAAACGCTGTGAGAGGACTGAACTTTTCCACACAGTATCCAAAGGTTTTATAGCATTACCTCTTCACAAAATGATACACAAGATGTGCCAGGTGAAGCCATCTTTTATTCATTTATTTGTTATACAGCATTTCTGCTTTACTTGCCTCATCTCTGCTTGTAAAAGCCATAAAATCAATGGAGAACATACAGCAGTTAATGAGAAACCATTGCTCTAATTTATCAAAACAACCATAAATATAAATCACACAAATGATCACTGAATCAGCATGTGAAGGGTCGAGGGGCTGCGAGCAGACTGTGTGTGTAGCTGTTGCTGACTGCAAGAAATGAACAGATTAATAAAACTAGTTAACTGCTTTTAGACTTTTTGGCATGATGCAACAACCGAAACCCTTAATCAGATGGCTGTAAAGTAACATCACCTGAGGCCGTACACCAGGTGTATTTGCTGTGAAAAATGTCTTTTTGTATTAACGTTGTTTCCCTACAGCCATGTTCTATTGAACAGGATTAGATCAGGATTAAGTGATGTACTCTCTGATTCTGCAGGTTAAGAAAAATGAATGTTGTTGTTTTAATGTTGTGAGAGCAGTTCACAAGGAGCATTAGTTGTGCTCTCTCTCTCTCTCTCTCTCTCTCTCTTGTACACACACACACACATCTTCTGATAGTGGTGAATGTGGAATTACCACACAAATATAATCTGAGGATTAGGATTAGACTGATTTTGGCTCGGTGCATGGTCTGCAGATTAACCGGGCAGACACAGGTTTAATGCTGGGTGTCTGACTCCAGAACAGTTCGGTTCTTACAGTAGGATTTCACTTGCACAAACACACACACACACACATGCACGCATGCAGGCACGCACGCACACACACACACACACATTGATCTAGGGTCTAGGTTAAACCGCTGTGTCTTAAAAAGATTAGCATAAAGTTAATTAGCATATGGGTAATTAGCATAATGTGATCATGTGAATTTCTATGGTGACTGATTGACATTCTTGTGACCCGTTCATAACACAACCCGCTGTTGCCTTTGTGCACAGCCAAAAATTCCCTGGCAAGAAAAAATCGTTGCCAGAACAAGATTTGCCTGAAACTATGCGGTCAAATGTCAACAGGATAAGACACTAAGAGGATAGGATAAGATAAGTGTATATATATATATATATAATTATATCGTGAAGGCAAAGGTGATTTTGCATAGCTTCAAAGTGAAGCTGGTTAGCATTAACATCTGTGTTATGTTAGGGTTGGTAGTTGCCAGATCCATCATGGAATATGTTAGATATAATCAGTTACATATTTCAGTTATTTTTATGCACACAGAATTTGATTTAATAAGCCATCGAAATAAGACACTCCTGTAATCATTTCAGAGAGAAAGTTTCTCCCCAGATTTCTCTTGCTGCATCTGTGGGTTAACATTTGTTCGTCTGGAGGCTGATGGATCTCCGTAGTGAACTGAAACTTTACAGATTAAGTTCTGTTAAACTGTGATACCAGCAGAAGGTTTTTCCAGAAGCACCTGCCACTATGAAACAAGAGACCTCTGAGTGGTGACTTTCAAAACTGCTGTTGTAAATGCGCATTCATCTATTCTTCTATATACAGTATATCTGTTAGTTTGTTAAGAGTACAGTCTGCGACATCTTGTCATTATCATGCTGTAATGAACAAGGTGATAGAGCAGCAAAATCGCTCCGAGGTCTCATCATTTCCATCTGCCAACAAGGAGGAACCAACAAGGTCAATGAGGAGTTGAAGACACGGCGATAAAAGTAGTTCAAAAGAAGAGAAAAAAAGCACAAAGGAAACTGAGCATTATTGTCTATTTTAAAGGCACATTAAATGAAGTGAATGTAGGCAATATGACATTACAGAAACGCCCTACATCCTTGTCTTTGTTGCGTGCCAACATCATAATAACTATCTTTGCATTTTTGCACTTTGAGATACACTTGGTTCCTGCAGGGATCCTATAATGCCACCCTATTACCACTCTAACACTCTTCACCCATTGTTACTGGAAAGCCACCGTCTTTCCTCTTGCTTGTGTTTGTATTGCTGATTGAGCTTTGGGTGGGACAGAATCTGAGGCTGCTGTTGGTGCTGATGTAGTTTCATCACTGTGAGGGGCTTTGTGTTCATACGCTGTGTGATTTACACAAGAAGCAGAACAAATCTAACTGTGTGATTACCACGACGCTGTACATCCATCGGGATCAATATCCCATTCACTGTAGAGGCTGCACTGTGTGTGTGCGAGTGTGTTACTTTTTTTTTCCTGTGGTAACAACATTGGTTATGTATGTATCTTTGAAGACCATTTTAGAAAAAAAAGGCACATTTTTGACAATCCATGCTCTGGTTTTTGGTACACGGGTAGGATTAGGTTTTATTATATAACATGGACTCTCACAATATGAATGCAAACTGCAGACAAACCTAGCACCATTTTTGCAGACGTTCGGTGCACTAAATGATATTTTTTATGTTTAAAATTTATCAAATGACTCGTGCAATGTTTAATGTGAATGCTCGTAGAAACAAACCCATCACTCACCTTTACATTTCTCTCCAACTCTTTGGAGTGTTTTAGCATCTTTCAAACAGTGCGCTACCTGCCAATGTGAGACACAGTTAGCAACTAGCAACAACGCTAAACGGAGAGTGAATATCGGAGCAACATTCACCAGGTGGCCAGATATACAGCTCAAAATGAACGCTACTGTTGCTAATAAATTCACTATAACAACATTATAAGGTATGCCAGCGTTAATAATGGAGCTCTAAAATGCTGTTCACTTCCTATTTACATGTGATGGCTGGAGCTTAGATTAGAGTCACACACTGTCAACACTGTGTATTTCCGTTGCATTTTTTCTGTCGTCCACCTCATGCTCAGCTGACAAAGGAGATATACTTCTATTTTAATCAGCTGTTTACACAGGCTGCATAATGGCTTGCGTTGCTTTACACACATAATAACCGTGACCCAAAGCATATTTAGGGTTGCAACTCTATTAACCTCAATTCTACGTGCAACTACAGTGACTGTGTATTTGTCTGTGAGTGCAGCCCACAGTCAGGTGACCTCATAGCAGAGGACCGAAGCTGCTGCTGCACGGCCGACATGCTCCTTTCACTACGTACTATAGCTAGTCTAGCTGAGGTGTTGGAATTAGTCGAAAGGCAGCAGGTGCTTTGCGATGGCTGTGTTCTTATGCACACGCACACCCAACAGCAGGTGAATTGCAAAGGTGCCCGCAGCCTGCTGATGACTTTGTCTTTGAAAATCACTTCTTTTGAGTTTCCCTCGAAATAAAAGCGAAGCATCTGTTCTCATGCCTGAGCTCATCCCTCTTTGTCTGGCTCCCTTTCGTTCTGTCTCTTCCTATTTGGTCCTCACCTCACTCCATCTTCATTCTTCTCTTCCTTCCTGCAGGACCTTTTTTTTAAAATCTTAGTCCTACTTGTCTTCACTCCACCTCTCTCTGCACGGCTTCCTTCTTCACTCGTTGACTTGCATCCATCTTTCCATCTCATCGTCAAGATCCTCCTCCATCTTCTCTCATTTTGCATCTATTTTCTCTTTCTTTATCTCTCCTCGCTCCTTCTGTCTCTTCTTATCTCTATTTTGCTTCCCTCCATCATTCTCTCCAAGGGAGTCAACAGGGCCATTTATCACCTGCCTGCCTGCTTAAAGATGCAGGGATCTGGGGCTTAACTTTTTTAAATTAATTTTTCTCTCAGAAATTTCACAGCCATTTGTCTAACATCTTGACAGCTCGGACACGAAGCTTCGACAGACAGACCTGATGTTTGCTTAATGACATCAAGTCTAATATGTCCAATCTAAAAGGCAGAACATGATGGCTTTAAGTGTCTGCTGGTACGATTTGTGCAGGGCCCGACAGTTCGGACACCAAAGTCAAAGCAATAAAACAAAAGAGAATAACTCACGAAACAATATAAACAGCGCTAGGAAATAGTGGCAGTGTGAAGTAATGACTGGAGAAGATATGAAATGTGTTTTATGTTGTCATCTCCAGAAAACAAACGGACAGTTACTGTGAAGAATAGGCAAACGAGTAGTTGAATTTGTTCTTGTTCTCGCTTAGGCTCGGACACAAAGATATGATTTGTGATCTTTGGTTGTTTTGGTCACTTTGAAGTTTCCGAGGCTGGTTGCTTCAGTCATACTGCTACCAGAGGTCACCATAAGTGAGGCTTAACTTAAACTACTGCACGACTCGTCTAAGTGAGGTATTAAGGTCAGTATAGCGCAACACCAACAAGTAAAAGGTAAAATGGCAGCGACCATATTGTTGCTGGTGCAGGTTTTCCTGTCACACCTGTAGCTTGTCGACATTGTCACATTAACACGTCTCGCTCCCTGCCACAATATGGTACACAGAGTAAAGCACAGACCTTGTTTTGCCATTCCAGAAGGTTGTTGAATCAATCTGGTGTATGTGAGGCATAAGCCGCTCTATTACCCAGGTGCATTCTTCTCAGTCAGCGTTCAGCGAAAACAAACAACTCATTTGATTTGTTGTTGAGCTCAGTGAAGCTGCTCAGTGGTATCTCCGGCTGGGGTTGTCGAGGGCTCATCTGGCTCAAGTGGCTATGGGATTCTTCTGTCTTGTGTGTGTGTGTGTGTGTGTGTCTTCATTTCACGTGCAGACTTTTTGAGGGAAAAGGGGGGCTGTTAAACGAAGAATATATAAAGTTACGCTTTGAAACGGTACACACTACAATCCCCTCTTCAGCTTCACTGTCCTTCTGCTCACCTCCAAAGGGACTACACTGACACAATGTGTTAGTTGCTGTGTTACTACACAGGAAAACCCACAAGAGTAGAAGTTAAAGTTAATTTGTTAAACATCTGTGCGGTCAAACTCTGGTGTCTGCCATCTCACTCTTAACACAGGACGGGAGATGTGTGTTGCAATCAGTAGAGGGCAAAAGACAACTGTGGAACACACACACACACACACACACACACACTCACACACAGCTTGTGTTTACCATGTGTCTTGTCACAGTGGAAATGAAAAAGGAAGTCAGTGCTCCGAGGGTGGCTGCTCTCTGCCGCGGCTGCTTGCTTCAGTCACATTGAGATCGACTCATTTCACAGCTAAGTGCTCTGATTGACTCTGTGTGTGTGTGTGTGTGTGTGTGTGTGTGTGTGTGTGTGTGTGAGGTGTCACCTCCTCTCTGCAAACATAATGTTGACGATACGATTCTAAACACCTAATAAGTTCAGGCACATTCTGGAGCGCTAAAGCCAAAGCTTTTTAGATTAGCCCTTGTTATTACTTGAGGCCCAAAGCTAATACTGTCAAGTCTGCAAAGAAACTTTAGATAGATATTACAGACACGTTTGTCCAACTAACAATAAGTGAATTTAAACTCCATAGAAACGAGATCCAGATGTCATGTTGGGAGCACGTTCCTCTCAAACTAAAAGCATGTTCGATGACGCATAAAGACAGTGTGCAGATCCTGTCCCATATTGAGGTCAATTGCAGAACAAGAGGTTCATCCACTCCAGTGACAGTATGTGTTTACATGTTTCTGTATATTCAAATGTGGGGTTAAAATGTGCAAATGCTCATATGAATTTTGCGTGTCAGTGAGAGTGTTTTGGGGTTTGTGTGTTACCCTGACCAGGTTGGAAAGGCCGGTACACACATTTCCCTCTTTGGCTGTACAGAGGCCTCTGGGGCAGAATCTTTCACCTCAGATATCTCCAATACTGATTAATATTTGGCTCAGTGCCTCATTGTTGCATTACTCTCTGTTAGCCTTCGGCTCAAGCACTCGAGTTAAATTTGCATTTTAAAATTTTAGGAATTCGACAGACGCACTTTTCAACTGGGATTTAAGAGACAGCAGCAGAATACAAACAACAAAAAGGGATGCATAAATTAGGCTTGCCAGAAAATAAATCTTTAGATATGAGCATAGCTGCGACGTGACCTTTAGGGATGGTACACGATTGAAGTGTCTTAATACTCTTTTTCTCGGTATGCTGAGACTCAGATGCTAAAGATGATTCATTTAGTCATGAAAATGAGTTTGGTCATTCATGAATCAAATGTGTATTATAAAAGGGGGTCGCTCAAAGTGATAAAGCCACAAACTCTTATCCGACGCCGCAGGTCCCTTCAGCTCTATGACGTGTCTTTCAGCTCATTATTTGGGTTTTGTGGACTGTTCATTCTCACCACTCACAACCTGGTTCCTGGTTTCCAGCTGTTTTCAGTTAAAAAGCTCTGATAAACCCACTCTACCCTAACCTGCCCAACACCATTTAGCAGACAGACAAAGGCAATGATTAGCTGATGAACAAATTGAAGCGTTCAGCAGCTAAAAAGTCAGATATTTCCTTCGGGAGAAAATAGAGCTAAAAGGGGAGTGAACGTTGGACTCACAGACACACGACTACAAATGAACGCTTTGTTGTCTACGTTGTGTTCACTGCCCCCGAGTGGTAAAAATAAAAAATAAATAAATATATCCAGTGTATATTGCAAATTTAAATAGTAATGAACCTGAGCCACACTGTTTACTTATCCATCCATCAATAAATTCCTAAAGTTATTATCTTTTTCCCTTTCCTTCTTTCAGCCTTCAACATGACTCAACATGTTATACTGTACATTCTTCTATCTATGGACCGTAACATTTACATTTGTCAAGCATTGCTACCCCACATATCTCAGCTTGAAAGTCATTATCGGCATTGATTTTTACAATTTAGTTTTTCATGTTATGAGACATCTTGATTTTCCATTTAATTAACTGGATTTTTCTTTAAGCATTCCCAACTGGTTTCTCTAGTTAAATATTCTGAAAGTGTATTACGTTATGATAAATACTGACATAAAATGACAAATATCATGATTGAATATTAAGTCCACATCATAATTACTTCCATCCGTCCAGTGAAACCAAAGCCATTACTTGTTCAACCCTTCCGTCACAACATGAGACGCTCTATGTTGTCAGTGGATGCACACTGGTACTGGAACAATGATTAGTTTCATCATTCCTGTTAGCTGATTTTCTCTAATTGCCACTTATCGCCAACATATTTTAATCAACTAACAGCAGAGGCCACAGCAGAACACTCAGAGAGGCATTAAGGTAGGTTCAAATGAATCCTTCATACGGCTTTCATCTCCGGGAAAATTAGAAAGCACAGGGCAAAATAATCACGTTTTCACTCAAATGCAGAATGAAGCAACCAAAGGAATCCCCTCTGGAGGTTCCTCGCTGTTTCTGAGCATGTTTGCCTGTGAAATTAAATATTGATTTTCTTCTTTTTGCTGTTCTCTTGATCTCTAGTGTTGGCTCTCCTTTACCCATTGGCTTTCCTTCAGCAGCCTCTCATTCTCTCTTCCTTACGCTCTTCTCACTTTAACCACACCGCCTCTTTCACATTAACTCTTTCATCTGCCATTTCTTACAGTGTCTAATTACTGAACATACAAAGCATTCAGAAGTCTTTGCTGTAGACCTGTTGATTTATTACACATTCCAGATAAGTTGCCCTAATTTGGAGAAACTAATGTAAATAGAAGTAGTTTTTTTTTTTGACAAAATCATTATGTTCCTTATCCCCTGAGGGCTGAGTTGGTTGGTTGTAAATCAGTAAAATGTTTGGGTTTATTTTCTGCTTGCTAAAAACCTGCAGACTTCCACTGCTTTCAGACCCTAAGCACACATTGATTTCACTATTTTTATCAGTTGAGAGACGTCTAATGTATTCTCTTTCAAGTGTGCTCGGTGTTAAAGGTGCACATGGTCTCTCCACAATATTTCTCCATCTCTTTTTCATCCCATATCGTTTTCTTCTCTTCACCCCAGTCTCCTTTTCCCTCACTTCACCAGAGCTTTCCTCCCTCCGAAATCACTCGATCGCTCTATTTTTGCTCCACCAGCAGTGCAACATTTGTGTATACATTCCATCTATAAGCAATACGCTTGCCTTCAGGCCAGCTCCAAACTTTTAATTCATCTATAAATGCAAGAGCAGCCTGTCAGGTGGTTTTGTTTGTGTGTGTGTGTGTGTGTGTGTGTGTGAAAGAGAAAGCAGTAAATCAATGCTGAGCATCAAGCCCATGTATGTCAAGCATGCTTCCTCCAGACACCCCCACACACACACACACACACACACACACATACAGCTTCAGTCGTAGCTGCAGAGGTGCACACATGCACACTGACACATGGACACACACACATGCACATATTCACAAACACGTACACAAGTTGAAACTAATTCTCACATTAATACACACACACACACACACACACACACACCGCTCCCTCACTGTCTGACAGCTATCGAATGGAAAGCGAGTGTATCTGAGTAAATACATATATGTATATATAGACTATTTTAATCTATCAGGCGAGTGTGACAGGCCTATTTCCTCTGAGTCGGAGATGCTGATGGTTTTGGGGAATTCAAAGGAGGCTCAATTTGTCACGTCCACATTGGTCTCCAGCCTGCATCACTAACCACTTCACTACAGCGAAGGCAAACAGGGCTTCATGCGTCTGGAAAATGACACCGCGTCCTTCCTTCATTTAACGTCAGCATTGCCTATTTCTCCTCTCTGACCGTTATGTCTTAGGTGTGTCTTCACATTGAGAAATGAAAATCATCACAGAATCACAATTGGTTTGATTGAAAGCTCCAGTAAAAGGTTTCACTGTCGAAGCAGCAGGACGCAATTGTTTTGCCTTGAGACGGGACACGCGGCCGCAGAATATTTCACCCCTCAACCTCCAAGACATACATGCACGTTGTACATCTTCGTGCTTTTCAGCAGTAGTTCACTGACCTTCCACTTACAAAACTGAAAGATGCCAAAACAAACTGCTTGCAATCCAACAGCTTTAAATGGATAAGTTGGGGTCCAGGTGTCTTGCTCAAGGCGCAATGGCGGTCATTGTCATTGTCCATAATAACCTTTCAGCATATTGTTATTCAAGTGGTACCTCAGGGTAGGCACTTTACTGGAAAAGGCAAAAAAAAAAAAAGAAGCCAGTCACCCTGTAGCTGTCCCCTCTCTGCCCTGAGCCGCTCCCACCAGCAATAAAGTAACCTATGACCTATAACGTATGAGTACACAGTGCAGTGACACACAGCCTATCAGGGAGCAGCAGAACCTCACCCAAAAGGAGTTTGGTAGCAATTCGTTACTATATAATTACATAGTATAATATACAAATGTGAATAACATGGTAATAACTAAAACATTTGTTTGCCCAATGACGCTAAAAATATACGTCCTCCTACCCCTGCTTTCACAGGAGGCTACATCTTCATGAGTTGCGGGCTTTCTGTTATAAATTTGCTAAGAAGTAAACTGTGTGAGTGTAAAATCGAGGGAGGGGGAACTCGGAAAATCATTTCATGAGGACGCAAAATACAGAACCAAACATATAGGTTTTAGAAGACAAATTTGCCATGTTTCTTCAATACAATGCTTCCCCTTGTACATATTGTCAAGCATCCTCAAAGACGAGGCACGATGCAGGAAGGAGCTCATACAGTGGTTACATCAGCAGTACTGCAGTCTGCATGGACGAATGTCATTTCTGAATTTGGCTGAGCATCATCACCTTAATGAGCCTTCACCATCTGCTGCATTTTGTGTTCACCTTTTTGGACTCAATTTAGCAGCCACTGAACTGTCAAGCCTTTTGCCTCTTAATTTGTGTTGCTATTCGTATACTATTATAACCATTACATACGATTGCAAAGTCCTAATTAAGCCCTCAGTGCAAACCGACACTTAATTATAGGTAATGGCTTCTTAATACAAATGTGTTTTTGGCCATTTGCTTTGCAACTTTGCTCGTTAAAGTTACATTCAAACACAGTTTCTGCCTCTGTCCCTAAATGTAGCCTGAAAACAAATCAATCAATCAAAACAGAGCTAGATAAATAGACAGGCAGGCAGATAGATTGCCTCAATTAGCCTCTCTGCTATTCCACCCATCCACAAACACAGCCAGAACCTCCTGTCACATCCAACTGCACAACATCTATTTGTCTTATTACTCACTTTTACAACTGGTTTCCTCTCTCCATCTTCCCTTTATTGTTTTTGCCTCTCTCTCTCTCTCTCTCTCTCTCTCTCTCTCCATCAGGAAGTTGAAATAAAAGCTCCACTAGAGCCGCCTCAGAGGTCGCACATTCCGACTGCTGCTCTCTCCAAGGCCAAATATATAAAACGCAGAATGATATAGACAAGCAATGTCCCGTGTCCTCAGAAATTGGTTTCCCCTCCAACCTCCCCTCACTTCTGTGTCTCTCTTTACTTCATCTATCAACAGAGCCACGTACAATTCAACTCCCTGCCATCATAGAAAACAACTGTGCCACTGTATTTCTCTAGTACAAAAAAATGTGTAGGACTATGACTTGGGGGGGGTGTTTGTGCAGAAACTGATGGACAACTTAAACTATTTCACAGGACATAGTGACACACAGGGCACATAGAGACAGCAGGACCTCACGTGCAGCACCAAAGGGCAGACAGCAAGTGATTTATGAAACAGCATTCTGCGTAATAAGAGGTCTTGTCTGTACGTCTGACAACACCATCTGCCATTAGACCCTCATTAGTAGTTGGTGTGCCTGAACAAAAACAAAACAATACACCAATGCAATACATTACAGTAACTACAGTATAGTTTCAGGACCAACAGGTGCTTGCTGGTGGATCTTCCGACACTTCTACCTTCAGCGAGATATGCATGACTCTTCCACTATTTCTGACAAATCCCCGTCAGATGGGACTGCCGGGCACTCCCCCTCCAAGCTAAAATATATTAAAAAACTATTCGAGGAACCCAATGGGACGAGGAGGATAAGAGGATTGGTCACGTTTGCGATTGCAGTTGAATGAGTTGAGTTTGTGCTGTTTTCTGAGTTAACCTCAATAGGGCTGTACTGATGAAGGTGGTTGTATATGTACAAGTAGTTTCTGTTGCACAGGCTGCTGATTTGCCAGCTTTAGAAAAAGAATGAACATTATGTTTGGTTTGCACTGGGGCACAGTGTGACATTGTTCCTCAAGTGATTACACACCTTTAACTGTGTGCGTGTATGAAAGAGAGAGAGAGAGAGAAAACATCTTATAGCTTGGAACTCTGACACAGACATGATTCATATTTCATGTCATTCATTTTCATTGTCAAAGCTTGTGTGTACCGTCAGCTCTTTCCATCCCCTGTCCTTATATGCGTCATGCTCCACACTGTGCCTGCAGAGACACTTTACAATCATGCTAATGTCCACAATACCAAATGTCAGAGAAAGGTCACCACATTGTCATAGACTCCCGCCCATGGAGGGGAGGAAAGTCCTCATCTGAAGCTGAGTGAACCTGATTTGACTATTCATACTGCCAGTCTTCATCTGATTTATTGAACAATTTGCACTGTCTTGCAAACTACAAGTGTGTGCAGATGAGAAGGACATTTAAAAAGAAACATATATAGAAACAAATGAATATACAGACACTTAAAGAAGGTGAAACGAAATATGTAGTTTGGCCAGAATTTGGTTGATGACTAACTTCATTTTTTTTTATTTATATTAAAATGTTAAAGCCTTGAATACACATAGTTCTGTTGTATTAACCTCAATCACGCTGGAAGCTGGCAGTGTGCCTCTGAAGCCTGTGTGTACAATCAGTAAAACTCTCGCCTCATTTTTCATCTCCACCCTAAACATCCTCCACTGTTGGTGCCAGGATAACAGCTTTTTTTTTCTGGTCTGAAATATCCGTTTTGTCCGCACATTTGCATCGCACATTCTGTTCTCGGTATGGATCGAATGCATCATTTTGTGGCACCAGGGTTTTTCAAACACACACACACACACACACACACACACACACACACACACAGCACAGTCTTGTTAGGCCAAGAGCGAGTTACTTTGGGTTAACATATTCTAAGCTTAGATACATTGACTCTTTTTGTTTTTTCTCTACTTATGTCTCTCAATTATTAAACACATCCCCTACATCTCCCACCGTACACCCTACACCCCCCCCCCACTCCACTTCCACACCCACACATAAACACTTACGACTTCCTCTGTGTCTGTGGCCAAAGACCAATCATGTAAATGGGGTTTGCAAATAATCCAATTAGGAAAAGACCAAAGGGGCAGTGTGGGCGTCAGATTGTTTGTGCCCAGCTGAAACCAGCTGGGAGGAAGAAGGAGGTCTTTCTGATGAAATGACCAGAGTATGAGAAGAGGAGGCTAATTCTGCGTTTAGAAGTTTATTGAAATGTTTCAGCTTTAAGAGAAACTTGAAGACACTTATGTGATAAAAGAAAGCAACTCATAAGGAGCAGCATTGCAATTATGAAAAGCAATTCAAATCAGGTTTTCAAAATGCACATTTTGAAATTCATACAACTGATTCATCATATTGTTTATTTATTTGTTATTTAGTCTTATTTCAAATTATTTTGAATGTTTCAAAGAGCATTTAAGGCGGTCTCTTCCAAGTAATAGATCCTTGAAAACTATTTTGTAATGAATCAAATACAACTTATCAATCTGGATGTATGTATAACTATGCATATATTTGCCCAAATCAAGTTAATTTAGACTGATTAAAAGACGCAACAGTTATTAATTGGGATGAGAGAGCCCTGATACCTGGCTGCTTTGTCCTGGGCTACGTCCTCTATCTTCATCTTATTATGTTTTCTGTAAGTGTTTAATTCTAACAAGACATTGAGTTATGGATCAATGTTATTATTTTGGATTTAGATCTTTTATTTTATTTTAAAAAGTAGAATTCTTGTGCGCAATGTATAGTTTATGCCTACCCTGTACCTTCAGATCACTTCAGTATTCATACTGTCCACCCTATAATAAATACAACAATAATAATAATAATAATAATGATAATAATGATAATAATGATGATAATAATAATAATGTTAATAATAATAATAATAATAATGTTAATAATAATAATAATAATAATAATAATGTTAATAATAATTATAATTATAATTAATTAAATAATTAATTAATTTAATAATTAATAACATTAATGAAAACAAATGAAAAAACAAAGGACAAGATGAGCTGTTTGTCCGTAAAGCCAGGGTCATTTCTTGTTTTGGTCAATTATTCAACAAAGAGAAGATTAATAATCATTAACAATCATTAGTAATTGAATCGATGTAAATCATGACATATGGAGAGTCTGGTTCAGAAACTGATTAAAACCGGCTTTTGTTTTTCTCTCTTCTCATCCCTGTTCCATCAGTTAACCAGCAGACTTACTCTGTCAGCAGGCTTTGGCCAAGGTCGAACAGCAGCTCATCAGTGTGTGTGTGTGTGTGTGTGTGTGTGTGTGAATTAAACCTGCTGTGCGGACACTTCATTGTTGATGATTGAGTCGGTGCCTCTGTGTGACTGCTTGTGTGAGGCCACGAGGTGATTACAAGTGTCATTTTAACACACTGAAATGTGACTTCCCGCTTCAGATAAATGCTATTGCTACAGTTTAAATCACAGCTGGGTCATTCTTTCCCTTCCTGCTGGTTATAGATGAAATATGATTAATTAGACTATCAATATGTCTGCTCCGCAGTCCTTCATCCTGTACGCCTTCTTTTACCATTTCCTTTAGACTCAACACAGTTGTTTAATGTCCTACTTATTATTACAGAGATATATACACTGTGAAATACAAGACAAACTCAAACCTGCCAAGCGCAATACAGTAATAAGTATATATTACTGATGACGGACTTCCCACCGAGGTTGACAAGGACAATAAGGTGAATTTGTATTCATCATCTTTTGTTTGCAGTCTTTTCTAAAGTCAGCTGCAGTAACGTTTGTTTTCTAGCTAGTGCTTTTGAATTTGTTTTCATAAACGCTAATAGCACTTAGCGTTTGCACGCCAAAAAAAGGCAACATTTAGCATATTAACCTTTGTGTTAAGCTGTTACATTTTTTTCATATTGTGACCATGACTTGTAGCCAGGAAACAAATGTCATTAGCTATTCATGTTCCTGTTTTCACAGTGAAAATGAATGAGACTGAGGCATGACTACTTGGAGTGTAGCGCAGGAAAGACTCATAGAAGATGTACCAATTTACCACAACAAATGTGCTATTAGTGAATTTTATGGATTTTTCTGGTTCAGTGAAATTGATGTTGAAGTCGCGTGCACATTATGTAAACCTACATGAACTGGGCTTCGTGGCTTCCTGCTCATCACTGTCTGTACAATCAATGCTTGCCGTGTTTGTGTTTGTGTGTGTGTGTGTGTGTGTGTGAGAGAGACCACACAGTGAGCTGTGCACTTGCAATCTCAATTTAATTCTGTTTCCTACCAGCCAGTCTGATTCATCCAGTCCTCACATCAACATGACAGTTGCAGATATTTTGGATCCAGCTTTAAAAGAACATATGCGCATGTTATGGGTGTCAATCATGTCCAGTTAAATGAGGATGTTTTTTTACTGTCCAGTTCAGGCTGCAGTGTGATGCCTGTTATGATGAAAGACAGCTGCTTTGCTATATTTTGCCTCAGAAAGTCTCTTTATGCCACCGATGCACATAAAACATGTATGCGGACTCATTTTTGACATAAAATGTCCATCAATGCCCCATCATGGCAGCAGACGTGAAGTTCATAATGCGTTGCTTCTCTCTGAAAAAATGTATTTCAGGTCGATACTTTCCTGATGTACCTCGACACCTTTGTAGAAACCTTTTCTGAAAATCCTGTGAAAATGTTTTCGAGTAAAAGCCCAAACACTTATAACTGCATCCTTCATGGTGATTATAGGCAATGTAATAACGGCAATTCCACAGAAGGGACAACCAATGGTTCTTTTTTACCTATGATTACAGTTGGATTGTTGAAATACTGCTTGCAGCCTACGTCACTGTGTTGAAAGGCATCGAACAAAATTGGTTTAGTGACTATTAAACCCTCTCCGGTACTTTTCTTTATCTACCTGCATTGATTGGATAGCTAAGCAGCTGCTGTACCATGTTGAGTTTGAATTATAAGAGATCCTGAGGCAAACAACATACACAGGTAGTGTGTTGAGCTCTACATTGGTTTGGACCCTGACCGTCCCACCTTTGGCTAAATCCTTCACACTATTCCAGTAGAATATTTATGCTTTCGACGCCTCCTTTCACACATTGTTGTAAGTAAAAACAAAAGTAAATTGAGAATTCTATATTTCTGTTTGTGTACCTATCAATAAAATGAGCTACGCTGTCTTATCCAGTGAGCTGTAGAGCCCCTGGTGGGCATGTTTCTCCACTGCTTACAGTCTTTATGCTACCGTAAATTGCATATTCAACATACAGAAATAAGATTACTATTGTTTGGTTTTTTTCATGTCACTCAAGTTTATTTCCTTAAAATACCAAACGATTGCATCAGGGGTTTCAGAACAACATCAAGGTGAAGAGTGAGAAAGAAGCAGCATCTCTCGCTCGCTGTTCCTGACGCGTGGTTAGCGTTCCCTAGTTGAGATGGATACCACATCATCTGCAAAGGCAGTTTCAAATTGATCAGATTTTTTTTTTTTTGGTTTTGATAAGGGTAGTAGTACGACGGCAAACTGCCAGAAACCTCCCAGCTATAGTTGTAAACCAGCAGGCTGAGTTTTTATCAATTGCTGATGATTCGAATCTGAGATTAATACATTCAGTAATTACAAAAAAAACACGTTTGTTTGTCTGCATGGATTTTGCAGGCAGCATTGATTCACAGCATCAGCACAATTTAAAACAATAGAGACACAATGGATTTAGGGCAATTGGGCAGTGAGCGGCCGAGCTTTCCCTCCTTTCCCCTAAACTGTAGCCACTTACAGAGTGTAAGTATCACAAGTTTAGCTAAAATAAGAAAATCTGTCAAGATGCAATCTGTTTCTCTCTGATAAGAAATACAAAATAATCTCTGAATACTTACATTGCATATACAGTATATCAGAATTTGAATGGACTGCAGGTTGATGACCTCCTGGTGGACTCAACCAGGAATTAATTCAGTCGTCAGCAGTCGTTATTTATGAAGCTATGGATACAGTAGACGCAACTTCCATATATTATCATCTTAATCATTTAGATTTATTTTGTTCCTCTCCTGAAGTATGAGGATTAGTTTATACTGAGCGAGAGGAAAATGTGAAGTGGAATTGATGTTTACTTTTCTCCTGAACTAAAATAAATAAATATCAAAGGTTCATGGCTGTCAATCTTTTTCTGATTATTAGGCAGGTTGCTTTTAATGCATATTGAGAGATTTGCTGATTTAATATGGAAGATTATGAGAGTCGTTGAAAATAATAACAATGTTTCTCAAGAGTGTATGTGATTCTTGTCGCCTCCACTTTTATCCATATGTCCTTATTACGCCTAAAGTAGATTTAAAGGATTGAATAATCTGAGGTTTTAATTGTATTTACTTCAGTCAGTTTATTTCATGGCAACCCTGTCCCCATAGAAATGACATTAAGGGGTTTTGCCTAATACATTGTGGAAGAAACGTCGTTGCTGGCTGGATAATATTCACTGGAAAATGTTAAGTTACGTTCTTGTGGAAAACGCAAAATGATGACACTGGAGGCCAGGATTTGTGTCATGTGTGTTGTTAACTTTAGGCTACAAAACCTCCAGTTAAAGTTAGAGTAGGATTGCAATTTTGGTTAAATATAGAAAAAGTAAACATGTCCTGTCACGTGACACTGCGTGATATTTTATCTTTCTATTGGATCCTACTCAGAACTATTAGCTGTTCAACAGAAGCAACATTTAAAAAACAAAAACAATGAGCCATTCTGTTGCACTAGTTCATATGTTCCATAACGACACACATCGTACATCCACCGTCCTGCCTCCGTAATGCTCCATATTCCCCAACAAACACACTATTAACTCTTGTTTGAGAAACCTTTTCTAAAAAACTAAAGAGCCCAGCTGTGTTATAACATTATTTAGCCTTAAAAAATGTTTTACCCTTTTTTTTTTTACATTTATGTCTTCAGTAGAAATGAATGGGTTTGGTGCTAACAGCCACCTACAGGATAGGGAAGTCAAGTTTTGTGTTGTGGCCGTCAAAAACAAAAAAATGTATCTGTTACTCTTTCAAATCAAATCATTGATGGCAATAACCGATGTGGATCGAACTTATAGTCTTCATGGCTTTTTCTGTATTTGTTTTAATGATTCCAGTCTGTCCTTCATATAGCCTCCTGCACATAAACTCTACAACACATTCGGTTTCGAGTGGGACTCAGTCAGAAGTGCGCAGACAGGTTTCTGTGCTGTTTTTCAAAAGGATGCTGACTCTAATGTAGCAAAAAGTAATTAAGATACCTGTGACTTCATTAGAGAGACAAAGTATCACCTTCATATTGTTTTAATAGCTCCATTAATTAATTTGAAGTCCACACAACAAATGAAAAGCACTTCTTTAAGAACTAGCAGTTTGAAGGTGCTGTTTGTTTATTTCATTATTGTGGACATTTGTCTAAATGAAATTAAATGTGGCTCAGTGCAGGAGAGACGATAGATGGACGACAAAGATATTGTATCGTGTGTATTGTTTAGGGGGAAAAAAATCACATGATTGACATTTTATTTAAACAGACACAGTGGGGAGAGCTCCTCCTGCTGTGTGTGTGTGTGTGTGTGTGTGTGTGTGTGTGTGTGTGTGTGTGTGTGTTAACGCCCAAGACTGTATCCCACTCAGAGTAAAGTACATTCATGTCTGTATGCTTATTTAAAATGTATCTCTGGGGCGTGATTATTTCTGCACGTGTTATGTTTGTGTGTGTGTGTGTGTGTGTGTGTGTGTGTGTGTGTGTGTGTGTGTGCGTGCGTGTGTTCATGCCATTTTTTGAGCCTTGCTGTGTTTCCATTGTTTGATGTTTAGAAACTGGACAGGGAGACAGTAAACACACACTGCATCATCACAGTGTGTTCTTACACACATCTGGCCAATTATCAGCAGGAAACCTCCCATCTGTCTGCTGTCAAAACAACAGGCCTCACACGTCTTCACACATGTGCACACATGCTACACATACACAGTTACACACCTCCACAGGTACTGAAACCACACACACACACACACACACACACACACACACACACACACACACAAACACACACACTCCCTGTCAGTTACAGTAACACAGACAGGGAGAAAAAGATATTCATGAACTGGTGATGCAATAAAAACTTCAACTTTGGGCAACACAACTTGAAAGGCTTTCTTCTTCCTGACATACACACAGAGTCTTGTTTTTCCCCTTCATGAGGCCCGCATAATTCCCCCCTAATTGTAGGGTACACACACACACACACACACACACACAGATGGAGGTGAGATGAATCCTGCATTGACAGCTTCACATAAAGCTTAACCAACACAACTTAGAAATGGAAATATATTTTCAGCATTCACAGTCTTTGTGGCGTTTCCATCAAAGTTTAGAAACTTTTTTCTCTTCAGTCCCGTCTTTTTCATCTGGCCCTCTGTGACCAAAGTGGCTCTAACGGCTGAAATGAACCAGGGATCAAACCTTCTACCTGGTTTCACCTGCTCAGTCTGTTTCAGGGAGAGAACAGCTGCTGGTGATATTCTGCACTCACGAGGTGTGATCAGTCATGAGGAATACAGTCATTATCAGCGTTCAGCTCTGGAGGAAATGTAGGAATTCAGCCAAGTTTTGAGTCGGCGTGTAGAATGAGCTCGTCAGCAAAAAGACGGTGGCCACATCTGGACGTCTCATGCTATACTTTTTAGAGTTGGTGCTGATTCTAAATATGATGCACGACGTCTGACAAGAACAAGTTGGACCAACACTTTTGAAAGTCGGGAGATAAAACAAAACAGTGCATTGTTGAAGGATTAATCGTTTGTCATCCGATGCAGTTGCTGCCCATCATTCATTCAGATTATTTTAGGCATTTCATCATCAATTTGCAGAAATTCTGTGCAGCTCTTCAGTCAGACGTTCAATCAGTTGTCTCTGGATTTGCTCAGTAGTCGAAAACCCCCCAAAAAAAACCTGATGACTCTTATTGAAAAGTTTCACGTTGACTGAAAACAACAAAAAAAGAAGTGAGGTCTTTTTGATATTTTTAAGGCCATCAATTCTGGGATACATAGACAGTCGACAGTATGTGCAGTCATCCAAAGGAGTCCAATAAGGAATTTAGAATTAAACATGACAGTCTGCAGCTTCACTTGTAAGTTAAGTCCCAGAGAATGTGACAAGAACACATGACTCAAGTCACTGAGGGGCAAAATAGGCAGAATCCTTCAGTAGGAGTTTGACTGACTCTTATGAAACAACACCCACACACACAGAATATATATATACTATATATGTATATATATATATATATAATACAATACATTACAGAAGAGCAATGAATAAAGTCAATTCTCCATATAATGGATTTTCGATTTATTTATTTAAGTTATGTAGGAACCACACATTGGATGTATTCTTAACACCTGTGAAGAACGAACGCAACAATATTTAATATTTTAAAACTGTATTTTTTTTCCTAATGAATTATTGACATATGCAGATAAATATAGAAACATCTACAGTTGCTAAATACATCCGGGGCCAACAAAAGGCATGTAATGACAAGAATGTATTATGTATGGTAACAATAAGCTGCAGAAGGTGTTTAAATCATGTTAGGATGTTATGTTTTAAAGCTTAAAGTCACAAGTTGAGATCCGAAACACTTATTTTTTTTCAAACCATGTCCCGCCGAGATGAACGTCTTTCAATAATAAAAAATAAATAAATCTGCATCCTTATTTTGAAGCCAGAAAGAATAAGGAAATACAATTAAAAAGGGACTGTAACTTTAATAATATACTTACTTACTTAATAAATGAATAGAAAAGCTGAGTGAGTGCGGCGTCACACCGTTCACAGATGTGAACACACTTTAAAATTAGGCCTGCAGAGGGAAGCTGGACAACTTTGAATGCATTCAAACAACTTAAATTTAGTTTTGTTGGTCGCTCAGAAATGACTTCTACTGACTTATTGATTTTGTTGTTGGCAGTGGGAATGCAGTAAAGATTTTTTTCCTTAGTAATTCATTTATTTTCATGCTGCAGCCAAACGTTGCATAAGAATATATCTTATCAGTTCGGTTATTTGACATTATCCACAACGCTTGGTCGAACTTTTATTTTTTCCCAGTGCACAGTATATCAGTGGAAAGTGTGTTTGGTGAAATTTGTGTGACTGTGTGTTTGCTGTAATATTGATGCACTGAACAAGGAAACAAGCCCCCCTGCTGTCAAAGGAGTGGGGCTGTCTGGGAACAGTAAACTTATTGACCCCATTCTGACTACCTCCTTTCTGCATTGACATTTCAATTATTTGAAATGCTGTGCCGAAAAGTAACTTAGTTATTTAGGTATTTATTTATATGCATATTTATACAGTATGTATTTCCACTTTATGCAGCTTTGTAGTTCTACTCCACTACATATCAAAGGCCAACGTTGAACCTTTTAATTCACTACATTGATCTGCAGGCTATAGTTACTTTTCACACCTAAGATTTAACATATGATCTTCTCATAAAATATGACGCATCGTCGTAGATTAAACTATCCAACAGCAGTTAAAGTTACCCCAGCTTCAGCAGATACGAGTACTTTTACTTTTGATACTTTGACTACATTTTGCTAATAACACATCTTTACTTTCACTGCAGGATTATCAATGTAGGACTTTTTCTTTTTTATTTACTCGTAGCTACGTTTACATTGTTAAAAGTAAAAGATCTCAACACGTCTTTTAGCACTGGTCAGTGTGAAGTCCAAGCCTAAACATTCGAAATGAAAAGGGGAAAGGGAACGAGCACATCGAAGCAATCTTTTCAAGAGGTTTTTTGATAAATAAAGTAAAAAAAACAGGTCTACACTTGATACATTCAGCTGGGATTTGGTCATGTGACCAGTGGCCACGGGGAGCTTCTTCCTACTACATCTATTTCTGCAACTATTGGTGTACAAAAAGGTCTTTCTGCCTTTCTTACTGTACAATACATTTCCCTCTCCCTGTATCGCTGCTAAACATCTGTGGCTCTAGAAATGTGCATTTGCTCTTTGATCCTGAACAACTGACACAATCATTGATGTTTGAATTGCAAAAGCCTTTTTTACTGTTAAAGTGCTGATATATTTTATGACATGCTGTCGCTGACGTGTGTTTGCTTGATTCTGTCTCTCTGTCAACATCAATGCTGCGTTACTGCGCACTTTGTGTGTGCATGTGCAAAGTGTGAGTTTGAATGAGTGACGGATGTGTGTGTGTGTGTTTGTCTTTCAAAACCATAGGGAGCTCATTTCCTTTGCTGCTTTGCTTGCAAGCTCCAGTTTTTTTAGTTTTTTTTGTTGTTGATCTACATTGTTGTCACAACATTTGAACGTTAGAGCTACATCAACCTCACTGTAAGCAGAATGTGAAGAAAGGATTACTTTGCACCAAAACATCTCTATGTCTCCTGCAGATGTTCTCCACAGCCTGCTGGGTTGTTATGAGGACATTTATCCAACAAAACATAAATATCATAGTTACGCAAAGACAGTATTGTTTTTGTTAGGATATGGATGTGTCTTGTACATTAATAATAACATTTTAAAAAACATACAAAGTGTAATATTACATTCTGTGTTGTTTCTCTTGATGTATATGAGATGAATATATTACAGCTAAACACAGAGTGGCCATGTTTTGTGTTGTCTTTGGACTAAAACACCTCTTGCGGTGCATTTTCAGCACATTGAGAAAACGGTGATTTCTTGCATCCTTCATCAATCTTAAATTCTTTCTTAAAAAATTCTTTCTCACCTTCAGTCATTTTCTCCCCTTGGCTTCCTGGTCTGTTTTAGTCACATTACCTTACATCCTTTGATCTCCCCTTATTATCCCCATTATGACATTCAAATTCAAATAGCTTTATTGGCATGATGACCATAATGACATAAAGTATTGCCAAAAACATTGTCTGTGTCTCATCCACCCTGCAGCCTCCCATTCATTCATTCTCTCCCCCCCCTCCCTCCCCTCCCCTCCTCCCTTCCTTGGTTTGTTCCAATCATTATTATTCTGTACACCACCAACAGCAAAGCAAGTCATCTCATAGACAAAATGGCTGCCATACTGTGTGTACGTGTATGTGTGCATCTCCATACGTGTGCTTTAATGCCTTTATTTTGTGTCCTTACGGAACTCTCTGTCCGTCTTTGTGTGTGTGAGAGCGTGTCCGGCTAAAGTGGCTGTTGTGTGCGTGAAGTGCAGCAGTGTGTACAAGTGTACGATGGTGTGTTTGTGTGTGTCTGTGTGTGGCAATGAACTGCTGCAATGGGCAATTCGTCTGCTGTCGCTGGAGTCCATTAAGTCTCCACCTTATATGCCCGCTGTATGTGTGTGTGTGTGTGTGTGTGCGTGAGTTTTCTGACAAATGCACTCTATCGTTGCGCAGATAGAAAGGCACTTGAACCGAAGGGTCCATTTTTTTGTTTGCTGTTGCATGTGTGCAATGTACTAAGACAGGTGGAGTGTGTGTCTGTCTGTGTGTGTGTGTGTGTGTGCGTGTGTGTGTGTGTGTGTGTGCACTGAGGTATGTTTTATGAACTGACAAGTATTTTTTTAGTTAAGTTTGGAGCCCTCCGTTGCTTTTAAAATCCCTTTCTGCACAAACAACATGAAATCCAAAAGTATTTTGCAGATAATAACCAGATTCATGTCATTAGTGAAACGTAATTTCACAATTAACCCCTTAAAAATGTAAAGCAGAGGGAGATTTACCTCCTTGGAGTATGAACAAGGTTAGGCAAAGATGATGACTCACTATACTACATAGAAGTCACACTTGCTGTATTCTCACTGGCATTAATTGTACATTAAATGCAGAATATTGTGGTTATTTTACTTTTTTGGAGACTGGTTTGCAGGGATGTCATTTAAAACAGAGGAAACATGCATTTGTCAATTGGGACATCTTTTATCATTAAAATATCCCATTTACTATTGATCACTTCATGCATCTTGTACAGATCGGTTAGCTATAATAGCCTATATACAGTATACATACAGTATATATATTCTAGACAGATGTCTCTCCGTCTTTTCTCCTCCAAAATGATCTCAGTAAACAGTCTGTGGAAATAGCCACACACAGGCTGTGTTGTCTTTGATAATGGCCGCTGAGCTGACACTGAAAATAAACTGCAGCTGCCATTGTTCTCCACGTCGGGAAGAAAATGGCTGCTGCAATTTTAACGGAATGGTCTGTGTGAAATATTGCGGTTGATCGGATTACACTTAACTGTCTGATGTCCACTGACCTTTACATCCAGATGTGCACAACAACTGATAACGTCCGTGTGGAACCTCAAGTTATTTCCACATGCTAATACGTGCTAAAACTGAAATAGCAGAGACATCTTTAAAGTACTTGTACTGTGCGTAACACAATGTTTTGCATCATTGTCAAATCAAATGAGGCTGTTTTTGTAGAAGCCAGGGGAATAGTTTAAATGTTCAGCTGCTGTGTAATTCTCTTTGCCAATGTCAACAGAAAACTAAACTCAATTCTAATTAGCAGCAATTCATTTGTCTGATTAAAATGGCCGTGCCCGACAGGGAATCAACAAAAGGCTCATTCGAGATGAATCACGACAAGAAAACAATGAAACAAGACAGGAATACACACACACACACACACACACACACACACACACTAATGGCAGACAAAACACAGCTGGAGAGGGCAGGTAACAACACAAGGGTGGCAGGGTGAGTACACACAGACAGGAAGTAAAAGGGGAAAGAACGTTACAAAATAAAACAGGAAGTGGGAAAACGACAGACCCTGCACACCTTGCGATCATTGGGATGAAAGATTAAATGATTGCCACCCTGATACAGTTCTAGCATTGTAACATTGTTTTAACCCGGGACTTAAAGCATTATGACACTTTAGCCTTCATTTTACATTTTTTAGTTTTGGACATTTTAATGCTCACTTATTTATGGTTATAGATCTGCATGCACATTTGCACCGCACTGTTGGCACTAACTCTATTTGCACTAAATCTGCTCAGGTTTACACAGCCACTGGTCAATGTTGCAGTGTATTTTTCTATTTGTAACAGCCTTTGTTCTTATATTTTGTCCTTTCATTTTATAATTTTTTCTTACTTTTAATGGTGGATATGTGATATGTAATGTCTTTTAAGCTACTGGATGTCTAAATTTCCCTCGGGATCAATAAAGTATCTATCTATCTATCTATCTATCTATCTATCTATCTATCTATCTATCTATCTATCTATCTATCTATCTATCTATCTATCTATCTATCTATCTATCTATCTATCTATCTATCTATCTATCTATCCATCCATCCTTCCTTCCTTCCATCCATCCTTCCTTCCATCCATCCTTCCTTCCAACCATCCTTCCTTCCTTCCTTCCTTCCATCCATCCTTCCTTCCTTCCGTCCGTCCGTCCGTCCGTCCGTCCATCCATCCATCC
>CALSCE010009347.1:4567850-4613073 GCA_943593645.1 Bovichtus variegatus | reverse complement strand
CACACACACACACACACACACACACACACACACACACACACACACACTCTTAGAGTAATGAATCCACTCTATGGTGGTACAGAGCTAATTATAGAGGGTTTTAATTGCTTTCTGGCTTTAGAAGTGACTTCACTGGCAATCTCTCTCTCTGTTTCTGGCTATTGGTCCATGGTATCAGTAAGCCAAAAGTTGTGTTAAAGGGGTAGAAGCAAAGGCTGGTGTGTGTGTGCATGTGTGTGTGTGTGTGTTTACCCATTTAGGTAAATGAATGGGTGTGCGATGTAGAAAATGAAAGGGGGAGATTCTGAGAGAGACATCAGAGAGCCTCACTGATGTGTATGCACGTGTGAGAGAGGAAGTGTGAGTGCCTTTAATGATGTGGTGTGTAATATGCAGAGGCATGCTGACTCACAGTTTTTTAGTTTCAGTGTTAAATGCTTTGAATTAAAACAGTCAAAATATTATCAGAGTCATGCGACTCCCTTTTTCTCTCTTTACGTTTGTCAAGTCATTGAAGTTACGGACGTCAATTAAAATTGGACTTTTGGTTTCACAAGGGAAACAAACACCGGAGTCCTGTGTTCCCATGTACCTTGACATCCTCCTCAGGCGGACTTCCACAAACTTTGATTAGAAAAGGTATTTGTGATAGAACATTTGTTTCCCTCCAAATGTAATTTCCAATGCAGTCTCGTCGTCTAGGAACATAATTTTTAGGAGCCCACGCTGTTCCTACAGCTGACATCCACCCTGCATCACCTACTTTTGGTTTTGCACCTTCAACAACTCTATAGCACATTTGCTACACATCCATACACTACTTTCTTTTCCTGACATTGTTGATGGACACACTCCATTATTCATTTGAGATAACCTTAAAAAAATGACGTTTAAATATAGCCTTGTGTGGACTCCCTCCTTGTCACATTCGCTGAGCCAGTTGGTGACTCTCTTCCTTGGCCTCCTCCTGCTGCTGCAACCTTTATTTTACTAAATGTTTCTGACTTTTTTCCCTTCCCCCTTTTCGTTTACCTTTGATCAACTTCTTCTTCCTCTCTCGATCCCCTTAAACTTGTCCTGATATCATTTTCCCCCTCTTCCTCTCTCTCCTCATCACCTTTCTCATCTTGTTCTATCCATCTCTCCCTCTGGGGACAGCAGGAGGTAACAGCAACATATGGGCTTCTGGCAAACAGATGCAAGTTTGTGAATCAAAGGGGGAAGAGCAGACTGGAGTTTAAAGAAATGGAGAGGCCATATCTCTCTTCAGCCCCTTTCACACATTCGCTGCAACCCTGAAATTATGTAGGCATTACCCGGTGGAACTGGATGTGAGAATACAAATGTGCGATTTATTCGGAGCGTAGATCAAACGTACTAAGTGCGTGTGATGTTCGATTGAGCCCTTGTGTGAATAGGGCCACTCATTTTGAGAATTCACAACAAGCTAGTGGGCGTGTTGATAACGTTTCCATGCTGCTGGTGCAAAACTGGAAGGAAGCAAACATCCGAGGGTGAAGAAGAGGGATCGTTGAAACACTAATGAAAATGCCTTACTGGAGAGATGATGAATGGTAGATGGACTGCATTTATATAGCGCTTTTCCAATCTTAGCTATCACTTAGCGCTTCACAACACATCATCATTCACACACATTCATACAGAGTCAGAGGCTGCCATACAAGGTGCCACATGCTCATCAGTGATAACCATTCACACGCTCACGCAGCGTTGGCCGTGCCATCGGGAGCAATTTGGGGTTCAGTATCTTGCTCAAGGACACTTCGACACGCTGACGGCAGAGGCCGGAGATCGATCCACCGACCCTCCGACTGGTGGACGACCACTCCACCTCCTGAGCCAAATTTGTGAACGAGATTCAGGATTTTTTGTCGATAAAATCGTCAGGCATATTCAAGGAACGGCAGGAGACTCGGTTGTTTATGAGCAAATTACTAGGCAGGTACGTGACTGCGGTGTAATCAGTATCATGCCGTGGCTCCTGCATGCTCCTGTTGTGGGCTACATTTGTTAAGGTAAGCTCCAGATGTCAAATGTCCAGACTTAAGTCTCCAGATATTATCCTCAGTTAATATGAAACAACGACTTTTGGTTGACATTATGTTGTTTGGTTTTTATACTGTGTTACACTACTGGGCTGTAGTCGCCACATTTAGTCTTTGAGAGCATGTTCACACTCACATAGTGATTGTGAGAAACGTGGGCCCTTAGAGACCAAGCATGTGACTAAATTATCATTCAAACTGGTCCAACGCCATTTTTCTAAATGATGATCCCTCTTTGATGTCTTGGTGACAGTTGTGACTCCAGGTTGAGCTCTGGTGACTGAAGGCCACAACATGTTATTCACATCATTTCCAAAGTCATCAAACCATTCAGTTATCCTTCGTGTCTCGTTTGTGTTTGTTACGTTTTCCTCTCATTTATTTATTTATTCAGATCTTTCTTTGAATTCAAATGTAATTCAGGAGAAAATATGTTTCCCTCTAAATGTAATTGACAATATCGTTTAGTTGTCTGGTAACATCATTTTTTAGAAGACCAAGCTGTTCCTGCGCTGACATCCACCATGCATCACCTTTCTTTGAATTCGTCACACGGCTGCATTTTTGCTGTTTTCAAGCTGTATGCCAAATGACATCATACATCTTAGATGAAGTGGATAGACCGAAGAGAACTCAGGTGAAGGATAAACTTTCCCTCCAGACCATCAGTTTCCAGAGTTTCCAGGTCAGGACAAGTTCCTGTCATTTTTGTTAAAATTGAAGAGGCTTGCTGGATACTTGTGTGAAATATTATATCAAAAAAAAGCAATCTTAACTCAAGGTACTTTTAATAATTTGTTCTGGAAGTTTTGAGCATATGGCATGGTCCTCATCAGCAGCAGATTGATGTGGATGTTAAAACTAGTTGTCTCGTTTCCACCATGAAGCTAAACAAATATGCCTGCGATTCCCTTATACTGTACTGTCTCCAACAAATATGTCCTCCAACTATCTCACTTCATGGTTTTTCCCCAAACAGGCAAATCCTGATCAAAAGTCCTCTTTGCTAAATGGGGTTGATTTATCGGTGGATTCAATTACTGCTGCGGTATCGATTGGGTATGCCTTGCACAATGGAAACCAATTGGATTTCCCCCCAAAATGCTAACCTTACCAATCTATCTTCTAGACTATATTTAAGTGGTTTAATGGTAAAAGATTTTAATTAGAAAGCTTTTAGACTGTAATGGACAGGCTCAGGACCAAATGAAAATGAATTTGTTTTGTGTACTTTATTCATTTATTGCTCTGCATTGGGCCAAAAAACTAAAGGTTAGCCATCAGTTCAGCCCTTTGATGTTGTAATGTTAAACAGCTAAGCTGTCAAAAAAACTAATAGCGCTCTTCTGTCCTTGCTCTACAGTTTTGGCACAAAGTTTTCCCCCCACACCTCAGAGATATAAACCACATTTTTGCCAGCGCTGAAAATGATTTGCACACTTTGGAGCACTTTGTGGTAACTGCTCGCTCAGGCAGAAAATAGGTCCTTCTCCCTCTGTGCTTTTGGCAGCTACTGTGGATCATTAACCACTTAATTAAAGGAATTAAGACTGTATGGTTTGGGATTTTTCTGGCACCAAGATAAATAACATACAAAATGTTGATTTTGAAAACGCTGACAGTGCATCCCACAGGAGTGAATAAAATATACAAGTCCCCAAATTTAAATGACAAAATACTTTGGTTACCTCTAGGATGAGACATAGAAGCATTTGTTTAATGTGACAGTCATATTGACACAATTACATTGTTTGAAAGTGCTTTTCAAAGCCTATCACTGTTGCAAAGTTAAAAGCATTTATTGACCTGACCTTGCTATGGTTAAGGTTTGGTCAGGTTTAGATATAAATATGACTCAGTTAAGGTTTGGGAAACATCATGATTTGAGTTCAAATTACAACTTTGGCGAAGTTAGGGGACCTTTGTATCCGTGGTTACAATAATAAACACTTGGTTAATATTAGGAAATGGTCATGGTTAAAATATACCACCATTGGGAACGGCAACAATTGGAGTGCTAAACCAAAAATGAGCATATTCCAAAAAAAATTGAAAAGTTAGCACATCCCAGATTTCCAAGAAAAGGAGGAGAAAATACTAACAATGTACTTGTTTATTTGGTTCACATCACAATATAAATACCATCGCTGAATGGCAAATGAACAGGACAGTCAAACATCAGATGGACTATTCCATCCACCACAACCACAGCAAACTAAATCACTTCAATGCATGAGACGCACAATCATACCTGCAGGCGCACAGACACTATGTCTCATATACTCATAACATCAACATACTGTACACACAGGTTTGGATTTGGCTTAGTGTTCAAAAGTACTTAACCAGAGGTGAAAACAGAGTTTGACAATGATAACAATAGCTGATGCGACAAACTGCAACACATTTGTAGCATTTTAAAAAGCCCATGTAGATGTCAGCCAGATTGGCAGTCATCCTGACGTGGCATTTCACTTTACTCCATTATTCAGCATCAAAGCGACATGCGCAGACGCTTCTTCTTGTAACTCCAGAACAGAGGGAATTTATTATTGAACAGGAACATCTGACTCTGTATTTTCACTGCGAACGAGACAATTCTAGCTGAGCGAGCTTGAATAAGTCATTGCTTTTACGTTTCTTTTTTTAACTCAGAAGGCTTTGCAGTTGCATCACATATAATGGATACTAATATTGTCTAAATGATGAAATCACTTTAGTGTTTTGCTCAGGAGAAAACTAATGCTCTGATACACTTGTTACCAAAGTCAGGTTACACGTTTCTCTTTAATCCCCGTTGTCCGCATATTCCTGATGAGACAAACTGTATTTTTTTGGACCTCGTTATTCAACCTGCTGGCTATGTCTGCACACTTGTTGGAATTGATCAACACACTACACACCGGGTACTGCACAATCATTTCATTCAACGAGCATCAAGCTGAGCCCTAAAAAGAACCACGCTGTCGTTGTGACAAATTATAGCTGGCAACAACCTGCATGCTATCATGGTTTTATTAGCTTCACCCTCCTTCTCCTGGTTATCCGTCCTCTGAAGAGTCTCTCTCTGTAATTTATACTCTAGCTAGCAATTAAAACGTATTGCGGACGTTTCACACTCAATTTCCCTTCTTCTCAAACCGATCCCAACTCACTAGCCCTTTACTACACACTGTCGCTTCACACAACGCTTCCCAGCTTTAGAGGAAACTTCACAATAAGTGGGGAGGGTATTGCAACAGTTAAACTGTGACATGCACTCCGTTATCAGTCACATGCACTTCCAAGACAGAGGAAGAGGAGGATAATGTGTAAACCCTTCATGTGAACTTGCACACATAGGCAGTGTGGAGGGTCTGAATGAGATCCGTCATCAGCCACATTGCTTCTTTTGCATATTCTGCTGCTTGTTATCCGCCTGATCTGTCTGCCTCTGGTGCTGTGTATGTTCGCCGGGTTTCTATCCTCCAACCGTAAGCTTCAATTTCAAACCATAAAACTTCCATTAACACCTGCCCTGTGTCCTAAGTTAAATAAACTCACTCGTTATGTGCACATAGGCCCTTGGGAAATTCCTGAGAGCTTGAAATCCTTTACCCTCATTGTTAACGCAGTTTAGCGTGCGTAAAATATTGATGCCGCAGCCTGTGTGCCATTTAAAGTGCAACGAGAATGTTTAATTGAAAACAACAACAAAGTATTTGTGCATCGGTTGCGAGATTATATGTGTGTTTTATGCAAATGTGTGAGGAATACATTCCTAAAATCTAAGGGAAACATTTAGAATTTGCAGGATAACAATTTAAAAGCCAAGTTTGTTGAATTTCCCTTTTACAGTTCTTGCATTACATGCATATTACATTTAAATTATATGCGCTGGTGACTTCCCAAGAATGTACCAGAAGTAACATTACTGCCAGCTTATTTCCTCTGAGTGGTGTCAATGGGTCTGCAGATGCTCATCTGATCAATGTGACAGTTTGAACGAGGAGGAAGGAGCCTCATAATGAGGCAGGACGGTGAGCGTTCATCTCACTATATCTGTCTGACAAGTTCAAGTGATCTTTGATCTCCCATACTCGATGTCCTTGTCTCCCGCATTATGGAGACTTATCTTCTACAACATGTTTGATCATTTAACGTTTGCTGTTTGCAGCTCTGTGGCATTTTGTGTATTTTTGTGTTTGCGGTTTGTCAGATGCAGCAGAGCGTTAAATGAAGGCTTTCACTGCTTATGTGACCGATAATGAGACACACTTCCCCTCTGGTGGAAAATAAAGATTTATTGTATTGCATTCTGCTTGGCATCAGTGAATGGACCTGAATGTTCTTCAAGGTGAGCAACAACAAAGGAGATGTTGTTTGACAAATAATCTTAAGGCAAAGTCCTTTTACTATCTTTTTTTTGGAGGGTGGGGGGGCTTTCAACTGCACCATGGAAGAGAGGGAGTGACTCCTTAATCTTAATACTTATTCTTTTGAAAATGAAATAAAAATTCTACGTATGATAATGATATGTTCAGTCAAAAAATTGATGCACTTCCTTTGTGTTATTAGTAATAAATTTCTGTCATTACCTGTAGACCAGCATATCCTACCTTTGTGACACATGGCGTCGCAACCGCTTCTTTATACTTCATGAGCACCTAAAAAAAAAAAAAATCATACTGATACCTACTATCAGTAATTAACATGAGGTGTGTGTGTGTGTGTGTGTGTGTGTGTAGCCAGTAATCTGTATTCTTCTCCATCTCCCTCTTAAGACGAGAAAGCAGAGTCCAGCTAGCAGCACTTAATGAAATTGGATGTTTTATATCACACACACACACACACACACACACTCACACACACACACACACACACACACACACACTCACACACACCCAGCCTCTGCTTCTACCCCTTTCATCCTGTCATCCATCTATACAACACTCCTTCTCAGTTGTCTCACTGCACCCTGTTTCCAGGGCTCTTTCTTCACATACACATTCCCTCTGTTCTTGTCGTTTATCAAATACAAATGGAAATGACAAAAATCATGTCTTTTGAACGATTTAAGAAATTGTAAGCTTTTCTCAGATGACTTTAGAACAGGGGGATCCCGTTTTATCTCGTATCTGTTCTCTGTGTCGTCGGCTGCTGACTCCCTTGCCGGTCATGTTCTAATGTCCCAGTGCGAGTGTTTGAATTGCGATTATGTGCGTTTGTTGCTCTGCGAGGAATATGTACAGTTTGCCTGCACAGCTGTCATACCGGCTCCCTCTTGTATTTGTTTTGTGTGACTGTGTGTGCATGAGTCTACTGTTTGTGGTTGTGTTTAATGTCACTTAAAGCTAATGTGAAGATTGCCTTTAGACGACGTAGCCTCCTTAAACCTGTTCCCAACCACGTCTGGCTGTTATCCTACACATTTGGCTAACATTCAAAGCTTGCTTTCTAAAGATGCAATATGCAGTTATTCAAAGCTTTATTGTCTTATGCACAGAGGACAAGTTGCACTGTGCAATGACATTTTAAAACTTGGTTAATGTACCAACAGCTGGTTCTCGTGTTCTAGTATCAGTACACTATCAGTACAGTGGGCTTTAGTTGTCTAGTCTTTAATTCCCAAGCTACTGACCATTTTACATTTCCCAGTAATTATAGAGTTTCCAAAAAGACTGAGATGGTATGATACAGCTGACATGATAGCTTCCTACGTTTTGGGCTCACTAGCTGTCTCTGTTAGCTCATAGCTCAGCCCTGTCAACTGCACGTTTTGACTATCAAATGGTTTTGAGTTATCCAAAGTTGAACTCAATGTGAAAACGGTGCAGAAAAAAAGTGAATTCCACACTTTTGCTGTTACAAATGCTGATGTCACCATGCCTGGATATTTACATGCTTCTAACACCTTTTTTCTGTTTTTGACAAACAATTCACACATTATGGCAAAGTATGTGACAAGGGATCACATGAGGAGGTGATGCTTTAATTCACTGAGGCCAACACCAGCAGTGGCCAGCTGGGGCCTTGGTCATATCCCAACACTCATATGGTGCCTCTCACACTGGATAACTCAGGACGAGTCTGTACCTTAACAAGGACACCAGACCTGGCACTTTGTGAGCACAATTACAAATAAATCTATACAGGTTGACATCCCACACCACCTCCTGGGCCTGGATCCAGGAAAAGGACCTTGTTTCTCATAATGGTGAGGTCTTGTTGTCTTGTTTTCCCGAAGGATTAAATGAATCATTCTTTGACTTGCCCCTCGCCTGGGACATATTTACCAAGGGAAACCCCACTGAGAGCTAATGCTCCAGCAAAGAGCTGCACGCAGGGACACACACCATCACGAGGATAACTGTAATTCCAGGAGGGTTGTTCAGAAGTGTCACCTCTTCAATTTGCCCCTTACTCCTCCCGGTCCATCTCCTTTCTTACATCAGCCCAACTTGCTTTGCAGAACACCTCCCCTGAGGCTACAGCGCTGATGGGAAGGAAATGGGAGAAATAAGAGTGTGTGAGGGACATAAAGCGAGAACTATTTAGAGAGCAACCAAATGTGTAAAAAACACAAAAAAACACACGGATACAAGCATAACGTACACGGCAATATGGTGAGCCAGGACAGGTGACGTAGTCTAAAGAGAGGGTGGATCAAAAAACACAGGACTTTCACCCAAGTAGTTAAGTCATACTTATTTTAACCCAAACCAAGATCTTTTCCAAAACCTATATGCAGGGCACAGGTGCACTAATCACTTGTGTTGATGGCCATTAGTAGGAAAATGCAAAAAAAACAACAAAAAACATATTTTTATATATTTATATTTACTACGTATTGCATGAGGATACGTCAATAAAATAAAAGTTCAACTTTTACCCTTCATAAGAATCACTTGAGTCCATTTTATATTGCACCTCGACCAATAAAAAGAAAAATTATAAAAAATATCTGCATGCAGCACTTAAATTGTTTGGCTTATTTGAAGCTAATGGTTGAATTTTTATTCTATTGTTTCTGCATGTTGCACTTAGATTGGTTTGACTTATTTGAAACTATTGTACTGCATTTTAAACGACTACACCTATTTGAAGATAATGTACTTTTCGGAGTTGTATCCTCATGATTGTTTGCACTTATTGTAAGTCGCTTTGGACAAAAGCATCAGCTAAATGACCTGTAATGTAATGCAATATATTGACACAACACATGTATTGATCCGTATATATATATATATATATATATATGTTTACGCTCTACATGATATTCAGTGATGTTCACTTAGTCATTTGTTTCAGGCATAATGAGATTTGGTTCCACCTGATGATCCATCCCCTTGAGGCAATGATTTACACACAGCACCTCATATTTTAATGAACACTTATTTGACACATCCTGCCAGTGTTCGTTGATGTCTTTTTTTCCTACGCATAACAATTTATTTGAATGTCAAAACCATCAGAGGTGACAACTCTCATTAATATTTATATTTTTGGAGAGTCTTAACTAGGTTTTGCGTGTACTCTGTGAATGTGTGTGTCTGTTTTCCTCTATTTACAAGTACATAACCCACTCACAATTATAAAGATAATGAAGACCGTTCACATGCATGCTATGGGGTCAGGCGAGGTAAAAGTATGAATACCACCACTATTAAACATTACTTTTAAACTTCCTATTCATGCGTTATGTCACACAAACCACTCATACTCATAATGTTGTGACTTGCTAGTATTAGCTAAGTTTTGTTTATGTCCTTTAGATATTCATGAAGACTATTTAGAGGAAAATAGGTAAGGGGAAACTTTTAATAGTTAACAATTAGGCCGATTGCAACAGATTTATTTCTTTGCCGATGAAGCTTATTAAACAGTTTTAAGCTCGGTGAAAGTTATAAACCACTGTTTGTGTTGTAATATTTCCAGTTGTTCATTAAGAGTTTATCATGATACAGTGAACCAGTGTCTTTGTCTGCAGAGAAAAAGAAGAAGAAGAAGAAGAAGAAGAAGAAGAGTGCGTTCTCTTTGGGCTTCAGGCTGTTTGCCATGTGGCTGGAGTCTAAACGATTCAAGCTCCTGTGTTTTACCTTATATCAGTTTGAATTTACAAGTACATTTCGTGAAATTGACTTTCACAGATGCTGTGAATTTACTACTTACACTTGTATTTGACCTGCAAATAAAGACGTGTTGTTCCCCACTGTGATGTTGGAGGGAGGAGAAGAAAGGAAGCTACAAAACAATGTGAACACAGGAAGAAAATGAAGAAATATAACAAGACAGAATAAAGGAAGGGGCTGAATAAATGATTCAATGAACAAAGGATCATTCTATATTCTCCATGTTGTTAACTAGGTTCATGCAACGGCTGGACAGTCATAATACAAAATGGATTAATGCGAAATGAAACAATTCTGAAAGCAGGTTGTGTGCCGCTTTAAGCCCTGTGAAACTAGGCTATGGTTGACACATTAGCTGCATGTTGCTGGCTCAGTATCTTTCATGTAATCCATTAATCATCGTGATCATTATCATCATGGCTAGAGGCAGGAATCAATACACTGATTGTAAAAGATGTAATGGTAAAAAGAGGATAAATGATCCAAGCCGAGGTTTCATTTCATGACATTGCATAAGTTCCAAAGCAGTAAGTGTCTATTTCCAGGAAGCTACATGCAGAGATAACTCACTATTAATCATTTTAACCTCGGCTCATTTACGGAAGGCTGACTCAACAACCTCCTGCTGAAAAGGCCCAGAGTGGAGGAATCCTAACAACTGACTTCTTCTCTAGTGCCACGGGCAGGTCAAAATGTGTCTTCATGACTTTGAACATTTTAATTTGTCCAATACTTTGGTTTATGACCTAATACTTGCCTCAGGTGTGATTTGTATTTAGAGCTAATTAGCAAGTGTTCCAATACAAACACTCTTAATTAAGATGGTAACAATGGTACACGTAGTACTTGCTTAACATTAGCATTTAAAAATGAGCAGTAGATCAATGTAGTCCTGTAGTAAGTTGGCTTTCCTGCTAAGTTATATATAGTTATAGAATCATTTTTCTTTTTGACAGAAACCCCTGTGCTTCAGGGCAGGGGTCCACAACCACCGCACAGAAAGAATAAAAGTTATTTTTGTGTGATGGTAATGTGTATTGTAAACATTTTAAAGTATTATATTGTATACATTACAATGTAATAATAATATAAATAAAGTGCATCATTTAAAATGGAATAATTATATTTTATATTACATATGTAATAATTAAATTATATGTTTTGTACTTTATTGTGGGTTTTGTTATGCCTGCCCCCCCTCCCCGGTTCGTAGAAAAATTGTCCTGCTGTTTTCGGGGACAGCAATGAAGTTTGGCAATATTTTAAAAACAGTGTAACATGTAACATAAGCGGCCTGTTGTTTCTTTTGCTGGGATTAAAATAAAATGCATTAGACTCACTGCAAAATGTCTGTATTTAAAAGGTATTTAGGATAATGAATTACAAATATTGACTTGATGCACGAACACGTTGAGGCGTGCGGTGGTTAATGATGAGGTATGCTTACAGGACATGAATTCAGTGAAGTAAGGAAGTGCAATCTGTGTGTGGGTTAGCTGACATGTTGATTACACACAGTAACAACTTCAGTAAAGGAGAATGACTCTTTTTTTCTCAAAATGAGAACCTTGCTTTTTTTCTTTGAATCGGCATCACTTTGATAATACATTGTTCTGTATTGACGAAGCTTTGCCTCTTCCAAAATATAAAACAAGTTCATACATTACCAGTAGTAAATGGGATTTCCCTTGAGGCCAAGACAAATTAAGCAATGTAGATTTTCTCAAAAACATTATTTAGAGCACTTTTTTTCCAAAACGGCTAAATGTTACTTTTGTTTTCCTTCCATCCCCCAAACTGCCTGCCTGCTAATAGTATTTCCCATCTCACATTATCTAATAATGTTGCCGACCATTAAGGCTTTATCAAAACAAAGTGTTTAAATGCCAGAAAAACAACAACATTTGTGCACACAGCCGAAAGAGTCAATTATAGAATTTATATGAGCATATTAAATTATTTACCTAACACAGTCATAAAGAATAACGACATGTGCTTGTTACCCTCTCTGCAATGTTACTGTTATGGTAACAGCTTATGGCAATTGATGCTGTCATTTTAATTTCAAATTTTTAAATAACAGGAGCGTCACTGACATTGGCGAACAGACCCATCGACCCCCACAGACACATCAGTTGTTTTGTGTTTAAAGTAGTAGAAGGGATACTTTAATCCCTAAAATGTAAGCTGCAGGACTTTGGCTCGGAGGACTCTGCTGGCTGCTGGGTGGGGTTCCTCCTTTAGAGAAGTGGCATCAGCTGTGCCAAGACTTAAAAGCATAGTTTCCCCCTGAGCATCAGGTTCATTGTGTTGTGGCTGTTCAGGCTGCTATACTTAGTTTAACTTTGCTAAGTGTGGGATTTTTTTTTTTACTGGTAGCTTCCTTTCTCTAATTGACCTCCATTTAACTTTGGTTTCTTATTTACAGTTTAGTTTATTTTGTGTTCACAGCTGTAAGTGAGGTGACATTTAACTTACACCGCTTTCCTCCGTTGATTTAAAAAACAAAACTTGCATGAAGTCATTTAAAGCATGTTTATGGCACAAACTGAACCCATAAAGCTACAGAGACGAAAGGTCCCTCAGCTCACCGTCTATCTGTAGCGTAAGAGAGAACGGCTGTTAAATGTCGACATACAACATTAAGTCCCTAGCCTCAATTTGAACTCCCTTTTGCTTGCACAGCATATTGCATATCCACAACACTACAGATTTGGCAAAGTTTTTGAGACTTTCGTCCTTTTATATGTTATAAAACCAGGCACAACTTCACAACCCTCCGACTCACTCTTTTGATCAGCGTATTGAAGATCTAGGAACATTTCTGTCGTTTCTATCTATGGCTAATGCAGAAATCCTAATTCAGAAATGTGTTTTAATCAGACTTGATTATTGTTATGCTTTATTGTAAGGCCTGCCACGTGCAAGTACTAAAAATACCATGTTGCACTTCGTTTTCGCTCCTATCCATGTCAGATCAGATTTTGAGGTGCTTCTGATGACTCACAAACTGGACACCCACCTTCATACTTATCTGATCTACTCAAACCTTATATTCCATCTCGAGCCCTCTGCTCTCAGAATAAAGGGCTCCGGTCTGTCCCCAGTGTTCATGGTGAGCTAATTGATTTCATTTGACATTCTGTCTTAGGTACCTCCTTCCAAGGTTGTTACTTCAGAACTTCTCTCCAGCCACAATCCTCTGCACGTATCAACCATATGCACTGTGGCTTCTTCCTCTCACAGCAGGAGAAGCGCAGCCGGCAAAACAGAGTTTGTCCTCTTGAACTTTTTAAATCGAGGATTTGAGGACTTGAACAGAGCTCACTCGCATTCAGTTTGATTATTTAATTAGTGTATAGCGTTTCACAAAATGACACGGTGACAGAGCCGTGTGCTTCAGCTGCTAACCTCATTAGCCCAGAGCACACAGAGGAGGCGCTGGGAGAACACACAGAATAACAGAGAAGAAAATGGACGGATGGAGGAAACAGGTCAGATCGGCAGAGGCATCAAATTACATGGAGATAATGATATTAGCTTAAAGGTATAATATGTAACATTTCCGCATTAAAAACCAAAGTCGTATTTGTGTACATTATCACAGATGGTTCCAACATTATTCAAACCTAGACAAATCTGTCATTTGGTCTGCCAGAAGCTCTCGTCAATTCACTTTTGTATCCAGTTTTAAGACACTTTTTGGATCTTGTTTGCTTTCAACTATACATTGTAAACGGATGAAGGATGTTAGTTATCGCACGTCTGGACTTTGAGTTATCGGAGAAACAAGCTGAGCTTAGCATTAAGCTCGTAGACCCGTCCTGTCCAGCGGGTAAACAATGAGTGTTTTTCCTGGCGTTACTCACTGGGGCTGCTTTTTGTTTTGGAGAGGAAGAGACCTCTGCGGATGATTTGGCTGCCGGTAAAAACCTCCTGAATGCTGAACAATAATGTTTTTGTAGCCGGGAGAAGCTGACTGCAATGACAAACTCCCATGATCCGCTACGCCACCAAACTCTGTCTTTTGTTTTTGTTTTGATTGAGGGCCCCCTAGTGGCAGGAAGTGACATGTTGTACGTATTCCTGAGTGTCAGAGGAATGGACAGGAAGTGGTGACATGAAACAACTAGAATACAAGAGACCTAAAGGTAAGTATTAGCTTCGGCATAGTGGTGAGTCTTGCAGCATTTCTACAGTGTGTCTCCTGTAGAAAAACCTGGCTAAACGTTGATTAGAATAAATATTTAAGAGAGTAAAAATGTTTTGAAAAGCCAAATACAGTGTTCAGTGATCTGCTTCTTTTGGCCAAAATGAAGCCATTTATATTCTTTATGTTAGGTTGATCATCTGGAATGATGGAATACTATAACAACTGTGCATGCACAAGTTTGTCAAACAATAACCTGCAGCAACTCCCCCGTAACAATGAAAAATGGATAATACCATTTTATTCTGTAGGTCCTCCCGCTTTCAGAAATTAAATTAAATGTTGCTCTCCCAGACCGTATAATAGCAGCATTTGATGACGCAGCAAATTCTCGATTTGAAAGGTAAATAAAGCGGCGGAAATGTTGACAAAATACATAAATACATGTGCCGTTGTGGACAGTATACTTGGTGGGCTTGTTAAGAATATAATACCTATATTTTCCTACATGTCATGTTGTTATTATGTCTCTTACTGAGAAACCACGATGTAACACATTAGATTGAAATGGCAAACACAATTACTACATTAAGACACACTCGGTCACAGTGCGGCAAAAAAAAGCTCACAAGGTGCATTAACAGTCACCAACATGCCGTCCTAACCCTGGAAAGTATTCCCAGCATTCCTAATCAGCTGAGAGAGGTAAATGTGGCATTGAAGATGACCTGCCCCTGAGCAAATAAAATCAACTCGGGCAATTTAGATGAACCAGATTCCTCTTTAAAGGTCCAGAAGCAGGTTCAGCGAGAGATTACACATGCAGCAGTAGCTGTTTTAATTAAGACCACATTTACCTTGAAGCCTGCTGTGATTCTAAGAGTCACTACACCAACAGACGCGCATGCAACAAGCCTTGTCTGTGTAGTTACCGTACCAAGATTTACAAATGGTACATGCGGCACCTTTTATTAAAGCGTTGTCTGCAAGATTAAAAACAATAAGACTGTTGCCAACCAGAGTTTATTCATTCTTAAAGCAGAGCACAGTGGTCTGGTGTTTCAAGTCTGCGAGAAATGGAGTTTTATTCACCTCTGCCTGAAGACGCTATCGCTGCAGAATCTTATTACCAAGCCTACAACACTGTGGGAAAATCATCACTTTGTGTTGTGTTGTGTGTGCATACATACTTGTTTGTGTATTTTCCTTTCCATTGTAAAAGTGTCCTATATGCCTATGCAGCAGTGTGTGTGTGTGTGTGTGTGTTTACACCCAAAACAGCACATATTCTAACTGTCTGCAGATATTTCCAGGCTGAACTCTATACTCTTTTCTTCCTAGGAAATAAGGCCTTTACTGTCAATATATTTATTTGAATGAGACTCATAGACATATTTCGGCACGCATACACACGCAGGTTCATATTCCAACATACACACAATCACATTTAACAAATGGTTGCACACGTTTACACGTTTGTTTGCATGTAATGATGCACACAAACTTTACACAAAGAAGATGAGGGCTGGGGGGGGGGAAGTCGTTCTTTGAAAGCTACTTCCTGCTGTGAAGTTACGTGATTTGAAAGAATGAGCATCCAGATGAGCAGATCAATGAACGCAGTTTCCTCTTCCACCAGGATAAAAGGAGATAATCAGGAGACAAAAACAGTTTTGATCAACACATCAATTATTTTGCCGCATTTCTAGTGGAGTAAAGGCCTGTAATGGTGAGTGGCAGGTCAATGCCAATGAGCCTTGAACAGGTTCTCTTTAAAAAATAGAAAAAAAAAAAGTCCTTATCCTCCTAAATCAGCTGAGCATAATAATGTTTCAGTGATATTCACGCTTTTTGCAATATTAAGCATTTCTCCAAGGATTTTATGTACGTTTAAATGAGAAATGTATTTAATCTGTTTAGCGTTGGGTGGTTTGAGCACGAGGTTTGTAAAGTAACCCTTGAGAATACACTGTATGCATGAGATTTTGTTAAAAGTTTGCTCACATAAGGCTTGGTTATGTAACCCACTTGCCCTTGTTTGGGACTACTGTGAGGGACACACATGCAGATGTGGCTCAGTGGATGTACTGAAAGACCAGACAGCCTTGCTGCCAATTCTTTCCCAGTAGCTCACTGTGGTACTAACTTATTTACAATAGTTGTGCAGCAGGCCACATGGTGTGAAAGCAGAACAGGAAGAGATGTTTTTTTTGTTGTGAACTGGGTGAGCAACAATCATTAGAATGAACTGACGCCATCTTGGACCTGGTGTCACGTTTCGATAATATTGTCCAGCCATGGTCACATGCACTGCAGGTGTAGAAGACATAAAATAAAATAACAGTAGATAAAGGTGATATTTACACATTTTGCTCTATGTTCCATTTAGGCAAAAGTAAAGGGTTTACTTCTATGTTTTGATAGATAACATGAAGACAACCAGACAAAAAACCTTTTACAAACCCATCAGTTAAAGTGTTGTCCATTATACCCAAAATCCCTTATCTTTACAAAACTGAATAATTTGCTGCAACCCTAAAACTAGTTCTGGCTCTTAAACCGGCCAGAATGTCCTCACTAAGCAACAATGTCCTCACTCTGAAGGTCTGACAAAGACAGAACACACATATTTTAACATCCTAATAAAGGCCATGCAATATAGAGAGGTCAGTTTGAGTGTCAGTTCACTGTGGTGACTGTGTATCATGACTACAGGGCAGAAATACAAGGCAACTCCTATTATGAGTTGAAGAAAGTCCTCAGAATGAAGTCTTATCTCCTCCCTCCCTCCGCTGTTCCATATATCTGTCACATTTCCTATCCATACCTGTCTCTTTTTCTGCGTGTGTGTGTGTGTACGTGTGGCGGCGGCCTGCGTCTAAAGAGGAAGATAAAGAAGGAGAGAAGATAACAAAAAAAAGGGGGCACCTCTTATCGTATGTTATATGCTATCCCCTGGTTTTCCCTGCATCATATAATAGCGATCAGGACACATCTTTACTCTCCTGTGCTTGACATTAAATCGATTCGCCAAAGTTCTCCATGCTTAGCCAGAGTTTTTCAAAGTCTTGCATGAAGCGATCTTGCGTGGACGGAGCTATATCGAAGGTTTGATGCGAATGATTTAAGGATATACATTAAGCTTGATTGGTGGAATACTGTTGCAGACTAATGGAAAGTAAGTATGCATTTCCTTTAAGGACTTCACTTCGTGTTAAGGTTGGTACCTCAATCTCAAGACTGCCTCAGCGTCCTCAGCCTTTCTCCCAATAGTACCTCCTGACAACAGGAAATATGTGAGAGTTTGGGTCAAGAGTAATTGCAATACCGATACAAAAGGATGCAGTGAGCTTGAGTCAGTTACATAAACAGCACAATGTTCTCAGCTCAATTCACTCAGCATATTTTTAGCAAATTTTGAAAACTGTAAAAGACTTACCCAGCAGGGTAAGCAGATTAACCCAGCTGGACAGAAAATCACTACATTGTGTGACGTCTGAAATTGCACTGAAAAACTCAGTTGGGTACATTGTGCAGCTGTCATTCTGATTCATTTAAGCCTGTTGGGACAAATGTGCCAAGTTTTGTCATCAATAGTTTTGCTGCCCACTATGTGTTATTTCTTTCAGACCAACCACGGCGAGATACTGTACAGAGCCCCTGGAAGTGCTTGACAAGTTCTGTATCCAGTCGAATAGCCTACACTGTCATAAAATAAGAAAATAATAAGAAGGCATAAGTTATGAAACATTATTACTTTCTCAATATTCTTAGTTTTCAATTCAAAATGGAAAAAAAATGTAGATCCTTATACAGTAAAGACAGAAAAAGAAGCAATACTGTCCCCATTACAAATGCTACTGTTTAAACTCGGTTGAACAACTTACAACTTACCAAACACATGTTAACACGTTCATGCAGCAGTTGACTACTGTGACAGTTCATTGTCTCTTGCTGTTGGCAAGCAAACTCAATGGGGACTGAGGCAGCATGAACTGCTAGGTGTGCTTTTGCCAGACAGACAAGCATGGATTAATGTAATTAGTTCCCTTCAACAACTCCAGTGGGCAGCTAGTGAGAGGTGTCGCTTTGCAGGACTGGGCTGACTCGATGGCAGTGAAGAGTCCTCAAGGAGATCCTCTAGTGTCATTTTCTAAGGAGGTTTGTAGGGTTCAGATTCCATTGAGCCTCCTTGGTCAAGTGTTCCCACTTCTTATAATAGACTTACCTGTGGTACATGCTGCACTCACTCCTGTTTCCACCGCAATGACATGCGAGCGTAGAGAAAAGGCAGGAAGAAAGAGAAATACATGTCAAAAATAAGTTCCGACATTGGCAAATGACCATGGCTCTGGTCTCTCCAGAGTTTCACAGTGTGTGTGGCTATGATTTCTGTTACCTGGAAACGGCAGCTCTTCAACAGCTGCCCTGTGGTGCTCGGGGATCAGATAAGCTTGATGTTCAGCTGCTGATGCACATAAAGTTATTACATTCTACACTTTAGTTGGCCACAATGATATCCATTTCCATACTGTTGAACTCTACAAACAGATGCAGGACTGTGTGCTCTCAGCAGTCAGGCAAAGACAAACTACACACTTAGTTTGGAAAATAAATGCATGATTTGATGTATCCATGGGCAAGACCTCTGTATTTATCAATGCCTGTTGTGACTATTTTGTGGGAGTATGTGTTTGTGACTTTGCATTAGTAGTCAAGGTTGAAAGTGAATATATTCTGTTTCGCCTCAGCATTCATCATGCCTGCCACATCTCCTATCCCACACCTTCTCCTGCACAAAATGTTCCATATCCCACATGCTGTGTGGCCTTGGCCTTGGACATGGCATGCCACCAGCAGAGCAAAAACTTATATTACAAAATGCAGAGCGTTGTGTTAATAAATTAGCCTCTGCAGCGACTGTGCTTTTATCTCAACAGTGAATACATGGTCCAAAGCATTTCTGCTGCGTATAATGCTGATAGCACTGTTTTCAAACCACCCTAAAGGAGATATGGGTGAAATGACAATATCAGAGGAGAAAATCAGAGATGAGAAAAGATGAGAGGGAAGGACAGAGAACAAAGGACACAAGAACAGAAACTAGAAGCAGAGCAGGAGAAGAAGAGAAACACGTAGATGAAAAGAACAGCAGGGGGTGCTGAGCAAAAACTTGGAGTAGCGGCTTGTTGCTAAAATGGGAATATCTGGTCCACCTTAAAGATCAGCCCACCTTAAGTGAACCTGAGCCGTTGTTGTCGCTAGTTTCGGGGGTAACCCCTGTCACTTTGATCAGCAGGTAGCAAGCAAGACGCAACGGGAACTTGGTTTGGGTCTTGAGGAGTCGTAGCTTTCATTCACCGACAAATAAACTGTACACACACTGCAGCCGCAGGGATAACGTAACCGTACGTAACACACATCCTACCCAAGAGTTATTCCTTTTTACATTAAAGGTCATTTGCTCTTCTCCAGAGTGACTTACAGTGATCTAAGTAGAGGTGGCAGCCTGGTATTGAACTCAAAACCTTCCAGTGACCCTTTTGAAAGCCTGACTACTAGACCACCAGACTACCACCACCCTTAAACTGGTTCAATACTTGTATAACACACACTGCAAAACGCAAGTTTGTTGAGTCAATTTAGGCGTAAATAGGTTGGCTAACTGGGGTCCTGGGTTCACACCCTGAACCAGCTGGCTGGGGCCCTTTTATGTGTTAAGTTTGAATGCTCTCCCAGTGTGTGCGTAAGTTTCCTTAAGGATCGAGCGTTGGTCCAAGACCGGAACAGTTTGATCCGATCTTTCCCAAAATGACCCCTCACTCACATATTCTGTTTAACTTCTAAATATCATTCTGTAATGTCACATTAGTGACATTACAGAATGATATTTCTTTAATGTCACGGAATGATTTATTTTTATATAGAAAGTATGAAAGTACAAAACCATAGGTCACAAACTACACATCGCAAATGCCATGGTTACTGTGCCATTCTTAGTGTGTGGTTTTCACTCACTGAGCTGTAGACAAAACGAACTTGAAACCAGACTGAACTTGTAGTGAGATTATTTCTGTGTTCCTACTGTACTGTACCTTTGTTGGTTAAAGCTGTATTTGTATATTTGAGTGCTCTCCCCTCTTTGTGTCTGTCTTCAGCTCTGTGAATGTGTGTTAGTACTTCATTGTCACAACCTTCATGTCCTGATGCTGCTACATTCAACCATCAATCTCAACGACCTTCTGTGTCTGACAGCCTAAACATAAGCCTTCACACCTTTTAATACCCAATCTTTCCACATGATTATGTGATAAATAAAAAAGGTCTGTATCCAGAGCACTGAATTATTGCGGGGCAAGCAACCTAATGGCTGCAATTTTGTTTTTTTCTTTTTCTAATCTTTTCCGTCTAACAGGGCTTCAAATGCAATTAATGGTTGACAAATGAGCCAAGCCGCCGCAATAACATGGCTCTATGTTCAAATACCAGTTTTTTCCTGCCAGTTTGTTCATGGTTGCTGGCTGAGTAAACCTTGCTAAAAGATAGTAAGAGTAATCAAGTGAGCAGCGGTTCTTACAAATTATCCCAAGGGATTCAATTACCTTGGAGTACTAAGTCAAAGCCACATGGACATACTGTCTGGTCGTAAAGAAGTGTCTCTACTCGTCCAAGAGGCTTCATCTGCTCTACGGACATACGGGAGTCCCAGGCGTTCAGATGAATCCTCCTCGTTGAGTGAAGTACTGGACAAATCAGCCAATTTGACTCATTACTCCTAGATACCCTTCAGTGGGATGTCTGAGAATCTTAATAGACACAAGGGTTTAAATGACTTTCCAACTTGCGGCCACTGGAGTCAAGCTTTTTTAAATTCGACTCCTTTTCTCTGAGCAACAAAAGAAGAGGGCAAGAGGCTATTGTCATTTTTCCAGGCCATTGAAACCCACAGCAGGGTTTGTTTTTGTTTTCTTGCCCTCGATGTGTCAGTCAGGACCCAACGTGCAATTATAGCTCAACATGGCTTTACTGTAGAGTTGGCCACCCCCTACTCTGACAAACACAGCCTGGTTTCCCTTTCACTGTTTCACTTTCTGTCTCATCTGATCATAGGCAGAAATGTTAGAAAAGGCTTCACTGGGATAATGTGACCTTTTTCCAACTCCGTCCGACTGCCTTGGAGACTGCTTTCCTAACCTGCCGTCTATTTAGGGAGTAAAAGATGATGAAGGCAGAAGAAAACAGTTTGATGCCCCCGCAACTGGCTCTTAGCCTAAATCTCGACCAGCCGCACCCACAGCCTGTGTTAAGTGTAACTAATTCATTAATTGAATGGAGGTAAACATGGCAGATGGAGAAAGCAATAAAATCTTCATGCAATAAAAACACTTCTCCTTAATGTTCAGCTATGGGTCTATAGATTATTAACATTTTCAGCCTCTTCCTATTGACTCTGCATGATGCATGCTTTGGACACACAAACGCATTTATCCTATGAGCCCTATACTGACGGATGTGTCTATTCAGATGTCTCCTCAAAACCGAAAAAAAATGCATTCGGTTCACATCAAATTATACCGTGATATGTGATGTCAGCAAATGTTACATTCAGAGTATTCACATATAGATCACAGATGCAAATGCTGCTGTGTACATAAAACACAATCTTTTCCACATTATGCAATCTATGCAGTACATACACACACTGAATAACGCATACACATGGATCATATTGGCCAATTTTGTTTCTCACTTTATGCACGGCAGAAAGACCGAAAGCTCAAACGTGCATTCATTTTCACAGCTGACAGAAACAGTCTCCCTCTCATACATCACACGGAACAGCCTGTCTGCATCTTTGATAAACGTGTACCAGAAACACATAACCCATTTAATAAAGACATCTTCCACTGCCGTCACGTCACACTGTACACACAGTATATGTATGTATATGGGATTAGCATTAGCCTTGGTATAGCATTGAGCTATGTTATGGGATTTTATAACCTAATATCACACATTACATGTACTGACAAAATGTGAAACACAAACAGTGCCAGCAATTACGTGGCTAATAGAAAACTCTTCTATTATTCTGCGAATCAGTTAAATAATGTTCTGCTTATTATGAACAAACCAGAAATATAAAACACGTCACTTACTCTATGACTGGCAACTGGCTCATCGCCCTCAGGCCACTTTATTCTGAAAAGCTGCTGGCCTCTGGTACACTGGGTTCACATTCTGTCAGAGTAAAGTTGACTAACCCTGACTTTAGCCCGAGGCTGGCATTACATCGGGAGCAGAATTAGTTTCCACTCTGAAGGGTTAATGTTACAGTTGTATTAGTTAACCCAGATCTAACTGATCCTCTGTGAAGATGACTCAGATAACAACGCATAAGCCTAATATACAGATAACCTATTTTACACAGGAAAAAAGTTGAGAAAGAAGAGAGAAAAAAAAGTGAATTAACTGATTTACACATTTTCACAAACAGTAATCTCCCTTTATGATTTTGCGCATACGTTACACTCGTATTCATCCTTTGAGTACCATGTTCTGTTGTTCCAATTGTTGTTGCCGCTCCAACAACCATTTTAAAAGCAAAATGGTTATCTTATGCAGCAACTGCCTCTCACAAATAGAGCGAAAGCTCTAATGTACACATATAAAAACCCATTATGGTTGGCAGATGACGCCAAAAGGAACAGCATGTACGTTTATCGCTCGGCTTTCTTTATTTGTCTATTTTACAGACAGGTTGAGATAACGATACGGACTAAGGCGAATTGCAGGATAAAATTATAGCACGGTTAAATCCAGACTGTTCAGTTAAATCTGCATATCAGATCTTTGAAGTTTTAAACCCAAAAACTGGCCCTGATTTACACTCTCAGTAGGCCACTGAAACAGAAAAAAAAAAAGGGCAGAGATTACACTACTACTACCACTACTATAGTGAAAATGAAAACAGATGGTGAAGCCCATAGTTTAAAGGACTAGTTGGATATTATGAAATAGGTGTATTTGCTTTTTCGCCAAGAGTTAGACGAGATGATTGATGCCACTCACATATTTGTGCATTAAGTACAGAGCCAGAACCAGGAACTGGATATCATAGCTTAGTATAGAGGCTGGAAGCAGCTTTAGAGATGTTGTGTATTTTTGGAGGACTAGCTGTCTCCCCCTTCTTCGGGTCTTTATACTAAACTAAACTAACCATTTCCTGGCTGTAGCTTTATATGTGATGGACAGCCATGTGGTTACGATCTCATCTAACTCCCAGCAAAACAGCAATTATGAATATTTCCCAAAATGAGCTATTCCTTTAACATTTTGCTATATGTGAATGTATCGAGGAGGAGTAGCCGTCTATCTGGAAGAACTTCTGTCCACAAATAGTGAAACAAGCATTGAAATTGAAGATATTTTTTGGTACACATTTTCTCTTTTTTTTTTTTTAGTACAGAAAGAGAACAATGGGAAAGAACTAATTGAAAAGTTAACGTTTTCAAATAAGTGTTTTTAATTTATAAAGTTCTCATCGTCTTTGTCATTAAAGAAGCGCTGGGTGGAACTGAGCTGTTTCTGCTGTAACAGCCTCAAGGTAAAGTGACCAAAGGGCTGATTGCTTGTGTGGCTGTGTGGGAGGTAATGTGCTGGTTCAATCTACCAGCAATGAGACATTACTGACCTCACCAGTGCAAAACCTTCTGCTACTGCATTAGTCTGATTTTTATTATCTGAGGTCAATCTGCCTGTGTTGTCTGAGAAAACTTTGTCTGTGGCCTTTGCTCCCTCAGATATTTGTTTCTTGATATTACATTCCTCCTGGGTACGGGTTTCATCAACTGTGGGTCATTTTCAGTGTTTGGAATAAAGTGGCCGTAGAGTTACTCTCCTCTGCTTCCACTGCCTGCCTGTATCACTGCAAAATAAAGTTAAATTACCTTAAGTTTGGTTGGGGAAGTTCCTTCGGTAGTTATTTGTTACTTACTGCTGAGATTCATTCCCTAAATTATCCTCAATTCTATTTACTTCGGCTTCCTTTGTACATCTTCCATTCCTACCGACACATTATGCTAGTTTATCTTCATCATCGCTCTAAACAAAGATATTTCTCTTGTGTCTGTCTGTAAATAGAGCTTTGTTAGTTGATTGTACAGACTCAATGGCGCACTCTGTTTCTCAAACCTGTAAACAGGAAAACTGAACATAGCCTAAGCAGAAGAACATGCAGAGGAGGCCGTGTTTGTATCCATCAGCTACCAATTGCTCATGCTTGAAATAGTCTCACAGAACAGAAAACAGTCTGGACTGATGCTTAGCTTTGCTTGTTATTAGCCGTGCCAGTGTCGTGGCTGTAGGGTCGGCAGTGCTCTGGGTCATATTGCTCTCGACTCAAACATCTATTCGATACACGGTTACTTTTACGTACAGACATTCACCGTCCTGGGAGAATGAATCCCAATGACAGCCCATTACTTCTCTTAATAGTTTTCACTTATCCACTGAGATGAACATATGATATATTCTAGATGTATTGGTACACAATTTGGTGCAGATATTAATGGCTCCCAGAAGAGGAATTGAAAAGACTTTAGTGATAAGCTCATTCTTAACTTTTCCTTTTGCACAACCATCAAGTTGATATTTTTGGAGTGAAATAGGCCTCAATTACAGCCTCACAGAGCCACAATACTCTTAGCCATGTTAACTGGTAACTACAATCAGACAGTGTGGTTCACACAAAAGACAAATACTTACACATTTTAGCTGCAGTAGCACTCTTAATCTAAGAATGAAGATAACCAGGCTTTGAGGGATGAATGTTTAAAGTGAACAGCATTCATTAAATCTGAGAATATCTGAACCACTACCGTTATCATTCTGTCACATCGGTGATGTCTCCACCACGGTGAATATGAATCATGCAGCCCTGGCTGGAATTGATGAGGATGTTTTCTTATTTACAACATGCTGTGACGCTGCTGCGCTCAAACCTCTGGAGCGTCGACTGTCGTAACATGGTCTTTGCATGCAAACAATATGTGTGAGAGTGTTATATTTTACAAATGCGTGAATCATGACGGCTGTATTGTACATGTGGGAGTATAAATGAATGTTTGTCACATTGTGTGTGAGAGAGAGAGTGTGTGTCTGGCTGTCCACTTTGACCTTATCATCATTGTCTCTTGACAGGGGGGTTCACCACACACATGCACAAACACACACGCAACTGTTTGACACCATGTTAACACAGATGTCATGCAATCTGTAGCCTGAGTGTGTGTGTGTGTCTGTGTCTGTGTGTGTGCGTTTCTGTGTGAGCAACTCCTCTGCTTTGGCTAACAGCAACTGTGACGAGCCAAAGTTAGTCAGCTCAAAAGCTCTAGCCTGTGGTGTGCGTGTATGTGTATGTGTGTGTGTGTGTGTGTGTGTGTATATGTGTGTGTGAGCATGCGTGTGTATAGTCAAAGTGACATAAGTGTATTTTCCATTGATAGTACATGTACACACACACATACACACGTGCCCCTACTCCAACACTGTGGAAAAAGCTTAGTAAATATGGGCTGTGGCCTTGGGCTGAAAGTGTGTGTGTGTGTGTGTGTGTGTGTGTGTGTGTGTGTGTAGGGCATTCAGTGACTCAGGGAGGCAGTGTATGATTTCCAATGCTAATTGCCTCGTCCATCTGACAGATACAGATTTTAATCCCCTCCCTCCATCCCACTTCTTCCTCCTGTTTCTCTTTCATCACGCTTCATTCAAATTAATGTAATATGTGCATTGGTTATCCAAGAAAACAACAACACAAAAGTACTTTCATTACAGACGGCGACTTAGTGACAAGAGCAACAATCAACCACAAGCTCTGTATAAAAATAAAACTTTCCTTTCACTATGATACGCTATTTTTTCCACTCAAATACATTGTCATTTTTCATTAAAGTGACATGTTTTCATAAGTACCAAACTATATTGCTTTCTTTGTTTCCTTTACTTTTTTTTTTAACTTTCAGCTTTGTTTTCATTACTCCCTCTGCTTCGCTCGACTGAACTCTTTACCGTTCCTCACCCTTTCTTCTTCATATCACGTAATATTAACCCGTCCCTCTCTCTGCTTCACCTCTCCTGTCCCCGTTATCGCTCACACTTTATGGGGCCACCAGGTAAAATGTGTACTGCTAAGCTGTGCCACACTCAGGAACAACAGGCTTAGGTGGAGAGACGTATAAAGGTGGGATACCACATGGAGCCAAAGACTGAACACTCGGTTAATGCAGTTTGTTCTGCAGTTCTGTTTTGAAATTCACAACATTTAGTCCCAGGAGGTAAAGTATTTGCTTGGCAAGTAGTTCTGAAAAGACCATTACCTGCAGAGTGCTGCTTTCAAACCCTGTTTTAATACTGTAAAAGTAATGTCTCTCCACCAACTTAGTCCAACCTGTAATTTTCTGTCAACTGAGAAGGACAACACGTGATAGCAATGTGTTTCTCCAGCACAGCAGAAGTTTGGACATTTTTCCACAAGAAACATCATGTCTGCAACTATTGCCAGGGCTGCACTGTTCACTGTTATAGGAGCTCAGTCTTAAGCTACTGAGATGTCTGACCCAGGAGTGACCTGGTTGCCGGGCTTCAGTTGACTTGTTACCATACGCCACCGTTTACTGTTTGTTGGGTTCAGTACGGAACCAGCAGGCTGTAACAATCCCTCAATTATTTTCACTGTGCGTGAATGTGAATATCAACTTTTTTCCAGTTTACATTGGGAAAACTAAACACACAACTTAGAGCATGAAAAACTAACTTTTTAGAGATCAAACACCTGACGACAGAAGAAACATGGGGCCTTCAATTTTAAGTATACAGCAATGCCAACGAACAATGTGAACGTCATGGTCTGGCAAAGTTTAGCAGGCGTTTTCTTCAGCAGGTATTTTCAGGAAGCCAAAACAAAAGAATATTGACAGTTCTCTCCGGGTTGTTTTCTGGCAAAAACCGAGCTTGTGAGATGTAGTTTGACTTTGCAAAGCTACACACATACACCCTGTAAATTAACTTGCCAAACAGTGTATGATCTCTTTTTAAATCTGACGATGAAGATACCTTTTAGAATGAAGTTCTATGAAGTTTTTAAGGTAGATAAAATGTCCCCGATCAAAACCATAAACTTTTAAAAGTTAACACCCGTTCTGACACCTACTGTACAGGTACTGACAATTTTAAAGCGGCTTCTTCCTGAGTTGAGTGGTGGCGGTGATGAGACATTAATGATGAGCTGTTTTACCACATCTCATTAATCTGCGGGTGACTGGAAGCAAAAACAGATGGTTTTTTTACGAGGCTGCTTATTTCCCAGAGGTCTTGGTCATATTGACTGGAGCAGGATATGAAATTACTTTTTCCACACTTTTAATGTCAAAGAATAACACTAATAGGTCGAGCTCCCGTCTACACAGCATTCAGTCATTAATAGATGTGACAGGCATGAAGGTTTTAAACATTTTCAATCTTCAATTAAGATTCTCTTGCTTTGATTGATGTTTAATCTCAGGTATCAAAGGATACTGCTGGTCCATTAGTTTGTTTATGCTGAAAATGGTGCCTGTCCAGTGGTGCATGACAGTTTATTTTAGTAAAGGAATTAAACCTATGAGGTTGTTCATCACTGTATTCATAGATGAAGCCGACATTGATGCAAGATGTGTGCGCGGTAAGCAATCACCAGCCGTACTGAGAGAACCTTCAAGGGCTACGAATGCCCTTGAAGATGTTACTGTCTGTAGTACCAACTAAATGGTTTTCTTTCAACCTAAAGCATGAGGAAATGTCCCTGACTGCCTCCATTAGCTGGTTCATTATTGCATTAGCAACCAATACAGCACAGCTGTGTTCTGTATTGTTTCAAAATATATTTGATCATTCAGATTGCTTTGAAACCTCTGGATTTACCAGCCCTCGGCCCTCTACCAGGACACACTGCAAACTGGGATTTTGGCCGTTTCATTGCTCTGCTGTGTCGTGTTTCGACAGCTCTGGCAGTTCTCAAATCAGCCTCGTCTCTTTGGTTTTCCTTCTGTATGCCAGCTCTGATGTGGCTCCAGTGGAGGATCTTCCAGAGAGGCTAGATTGTCCCAGAGGCTGCCCAAGGCACAGTGACGACAACTGGGTAACTCAGCCAGCCAACAAGCCCTCCTCCTGGGAACCAAGATGGACACACACACACACACACACACACACAGACACACACACACACACACACACACACACTGGAAGAGAGTAAAGCGAGACTGCTGAGCTCAATAACATGCAGCTCACACAAAGAGCTCAGGCTGACATTTCCCTCTCGGCAGTGTGACGTTCAAGTGTTTCTCTCTGTGTTCACTACAAGCCATGAAACACAGGAAGATAATTAAATGACACTTATTTATGCGTACAGTGGACCACTAAAGGAGGGCCAGTGAATGATCAGTGAAAGAAAGTAGGTACAATTGTCTCCTGTCTCCCAATATTTGTGGAAATTTTCACAATATCCTGGTTATCAATTTTTAAAATGTCATTTCAGTTTGTTCTGTTTTCTACACAAGCCTAATATAAAGTACAGTAATGTTTTATTATGTAGGCTAACTAGTTGTATTGTATTGGTTCGTAGCAAATCATATTAAAGGTTATATCACGTTGTGCACATTTATGAACTGCTTAAAATACATTTTATTATACAAGTCTACAGAAGACACATTTTAAAGTCAAATAGTTTAATCAGCGCCTCTGATATGATCTCAACAAAAATCAAAGAGTATAACCCTCACAAACATAGTGTATTGCAGTGCTAGTATACGGAATGGCAATACATACATTGTATTCTGTCCACCACCATTAACAACTGCAATACCGCAAAAAAAAACGTAATTTATCATTCTCTTTATCATAAAAATGGGTCAACACATGTAATGTCAAAGGTTTCACTCATAGTGACGAAGCCACAGAGGATTATCAGCTGACTCTGCAGTTCCCATCGGCTCTACGGAGCATTTGGTGTCTTTCAGCACATTTGTTTTGGTTCCACAGTCAACAACTGAACTGGTTCCGTCTCACCACTGTCATCAACCTCGTTTCCATCTGCCACAGGCTGCTGTTTTCGGCGGGAAAAAAACTTTGAATAACCCACTGTATGCTACCTGCCCAGCGCCGCACGGTAGATGGACAAAGTTAGCAACAAGACCCGCTTAACCAGACGTCCCTCAAGAGTTGATGGAGACGAACCAGAGCTAAAAGAGACTGACTATTTGTCAGTTGGCTGGAAAAAAATAAATGAAACTAATGAACTATTAATACTGTTTAAGTTAGCAGCTAAATCAGGGTTTTTCAGCCTTTTCTGGTTTTTGTGAACCTTTAGCTCCCAAGGTCAAGTTGTGAATATTAGTATGGCACATGGCTATTCTTATAAATAAATGATATACTGTAGATTTGTTCCCCCTATATTATGAATTAGATGTTAATCCCGGTCTTGTCATTCTCCCATGACCCTGTCTGCTTATCAATGACCTTACAAGGCGTCCTGACCCCAAGGTTGAAAAGCTCTGCAGTAAGTAAAACACAATGTTTATGGTTGTCGGTTGCAATAATGATCGAGGGCAACATGATCCATTTGAATTCACCATGTGTACATTCTGTTGACATGGTTAAATTGGGAGCAGTAAGTTCTCCTTGATGTCATTGAAACTCATTTCCACACGGCAGGTATTAACGAGATTAAAGATCCCAGCCGAGGGGGAAACAAATGTACAGTTCAAAACCATTTTTCACAGCATTACAACTTTTATTAATTATGCATTCATATTAATTGTGTCTTTTGGTTTACAAATGGCTGCCAGGGAGAACTGTTCAACAGAGACAAGGGCGATAGAGACACAGGCTGCGACGGTGTTTCAGAGGGTGAAGACACCTTCAAAGCACCGTGAGAACTCTTCCCAGCAGGTCCGTGTTTGTCACATGGTAAACCTGTTCATGCCACAGATTCCCCGTGAATCACGCACATCCAGGATTCATGTGTAGCGTGAAAGAGGTGTGGATAATGTCCTGAAAAGCGTGTTTGTGTGTACTTTCAAGTATTCAAAGAGTGTCCAGAGGAGACATGCACTGAAAATCGTGAAGGGTAACGGACCTGTGTCACTGTCCTCAGCATGTGTGTGAGCTTATGTTTCACACCAGCACCATCGCCGACCTCTTTGTGTGTGCGTGGCTGTGTGAACTGTCAACACTTGGAGATTAGATCTTACTTAGTAGGCGTCTCTGGGGGCATGTTAGGGATCTATGAATGACCTGACCACACATACCTTATACAAGTTTTCATCAGCAGAATGAGCTTATAAGCAACTGCGAGTGAAGGAGAAAGAAGATCAGCGATCATAGTTCTGTAAGAAAACCTTTGTGTGTGTCTGTATGTGTTCCTTCTATATGTACACTATGGGAACAATGTGTTCCTCTCACATCAACAATTTTAAGTCTCCAGCGTGGCTGTTGGCTATGTTATCAGCTGGAAGCAAATTGAGCTACAACTGTTCTGGCGATGTGAGAAAATTGAAAAAAGGAACTTCATATCACAGACGGATCATCTCGCAGTGGGATCCGGCCTTTTCCAAATCTGGCAAAACATGAAAACAACATCTTGGCATACACAGTGATTAATTACCTCGTCTTTAACACACACACACACACACACACACACACAGACACAGACACATGCACAGCTGTAGTTTGACAAAAGCTTTAATGATTTTGTTCAGAGCTTTTGATTGCATATTAACCAAGTTCAGACAAAACATCTTATCTGTAACTTTGAACTTTTTTTCTGAAACGTTTCACATTCCTGAGGTGGCAGCACTGACATTGAGTCGGCACTAAAAATGTCACCATATCTTATATCAACCCAGTGTGATTTGCTGTAATAAAAAAAAAGTCTATTCCACCTTAACCTCACGTCATATTTCTCAGATTTTTCTGGCACTTTTCTTGTACTCGAAAGGTCAGAGGAATATTGTCAGTTGCTCTGACCCTTCACCTTTACTTCTAAAGGTTTGCTCTACTCACTCATTTTAACGTCACTTAAGTACTAAAACGTTACACTGTAAATGGCTAAAGTGCTGGTATTTTAGAACAACAAACAAAAAAAAAAGGAAGTAAACCTCTGGAATATTCCAGTCACAGATATGCTGCATTACATTTCGCAGCTTGAGGTACAAACCCATCACAGATTTAGAGGGACATTTTTAACATTTCTCAGACTTGGGGGCTGTTACTTGTGCTTGGACAGTATCTACTCTAGTGTGTCTGATGCTGACTCATCGAATAGATAAAGGGATGTAGATTGGGACAATGCTGAATAATGGAAACATACACACATTCACTGCCATACCACACACAAACACACACCACTTGTCCAATAACCTTACATTTGCCAAGGACATGAATGGACTTACCGAGCTGTAATTATGAGCATGCAGCACATTTATGTACAGTAGCTGTGTTTTAATTCATTGTCCTAGTAGAGCTAGCACACTATATGTCCTATTATATGTCCAATTACGAGGTTTAATTCCAGGTTTGTACTTTCAAAAAACAAGTTGAATTGTAGAGTTGCTTGCATTATAGTAAATTGGAACATAAAGAACTCACGTGTGTTTTTTATAAAAATCAAATGTTTTTTTTGGCATATTTATTGAATTTCAAATAGTAGTTATTTCCCAGAATTTACAAAACAAACAAAGCAGAATGAGTGTTTTACATATTTCTGATTTCCTGATTGACCTTTAACAGTTTTACATTAGATTAAATACGTGTAAATTATGACAATTATGTAAAGAAATAGAAATAAAAGAGAAAAATTCAATCAATTTGCTGTCACATATATAAATATAGATATCCCAGCTAAAGATAATCAAGTCTCACTTGAAAAAAGAGGACATTTACTTAAGCTTTTAATGCCACTGGAACGTTCTGATGAAGGTCACTAAAAGTTTAAAATCATCATGTTAATGCCAGTAAAAGTCCTGACTGGGTTCATTTTTTTTATCAATTTAAGAATTGCAGACATGGTCTCGGTTTATATCGTGTATTCTGGTGCTGCTCTTGTTTTGTTTTTTACATTGAATAATTGCAGACTCTCAGCGATGACTGCACTCGGGGAATATATTTAGTTTGTTTATTTAATAGGGAGGTTTGAAACTAAAAACTCAGCTTTATAATTCCAGATAGCATATAAAATACATATTTGAAACTACCATACCATCAGTACCATAATCGTCTTCTCCTTTTCTTTTTTAGATCTGATACCGAATTGGGTGGTCAGTTGCTCCACCAATAAATGACCTCAACCTCAACCTTTCTATTCCTAAAATAGATCTACAGTAGGAATATACATTTAGCTGTATTGATTATTATTACGCATCAAAGGGGAAGGAAGGGAAAGACTCACTTAAGAGATCGATACCATTTCATTTATTGCATGCCCTTACGAATTCAAGAGTATATACTTACACAGCTCAAAGGTAAGCAATACGTTGACCTGTCCTGTGTAACCCAGTAAACGGAGGAGACATCACACATCGTTATGTAAACCGGACTGTGACCAGCTTGGTGAAATAGTTGGAGGAAGTGGACTCATAACAGTGGCATAGCTAAGGACAACACTTTACTCCAGTAAAGTCATTACAAGATGAATTGTAAAGAGCATAATGCTCAGTCTAATCTGCCTGGATAAATTCAAAAAGGTTAAAGAAAACGGAAATTCATGAAGTTAACTCGAAGGACAGAAGTTCACCTTTGTATGAATAGCAGCTGCTAATGTTGCAGTGGGAATGCAAATAAGAGCGGGAGAGAGTGGACATCTTTTCTTCGTGCCCCTGTGCCTCATGGAAATTGATTCTGGCACATCATTGATGACAATGGCGGTGCGGTGAAGCAACATGACATTACTTCGCTCGTCACTCTATCGCTGTTATTCGTTCTGTCTTTTGACCTGACAGCGTCCTCTCAGCTGCAGAGACACACCGAGCAACACACACACACAAGTGAAACGGATGTGAGAGAAGGAGAAACAGAGGCGAGAGACACCCTAGTAAATAAAACAGGTGAAGATGAAGCAATAAAAAGAAAGCGGGAGAAAAAGAAAAAGTTATCCTTTTTCATGAAGAAAGAACTGCTTCGGGCCACAGTTTCTCTATTTAGTATCTTTCTCAACTTTTTTCATGATCTTTTTTCCCTTATCCATCATCTTTCTACTCCTTCCCTGATATATGTGACTTGGTTTAGCTGCAATGCTTATATATATATATATATATATATATATATATATATATACTCTTATACTGTTTACACAGTAGTGGCAGCCGTAAAAAAAAACTCCCCCATCCTGTATATCTTTCCTCCAACTATCTTCCCCCAACTCTGCACTGGCCTCTGCAGCATTTCTCAGCTGAAAAGCTGAAGGGAACCAAATTGAAATTTACCAAACAATTAATGTCATTCTGTGTCCTTCCTACAACAATTTTACTACTTTTATGGCTTTTTAAATTAGCTACTAATGTGTAAGATGACTGGAATGTATTCTGCGTGAGGAGGCAGTGGCCTTCTTTTTTAAATGTGAGTATTATCAGGTTTATTGTGTGAATACAATATAGAAAATATTTATATTTGGCAAATATTTTGGACCTTGCTCAAGGGCACCACCCGTATTCATCCTGCCAGTCAGACACTGCAGAAGCAGATAGGGAATTCAGCCAAAAGAAAAATCAACACTCATGTTCACAGTTTCTTTTTCAGTGTTTACTTTAAATACTTAGAGTAAACTACATTTTATACTTTCTATCATTCTTGTTGCTATGACCACCTGTTGCAGCCAATGCAGTGCAGAGGAAGGAAAACTCAGATGTATGTGCTCAGAGGGAGATCAATATCTCTTACATGGGGGGCCAAGCTGTTAAAACACTTATATTCCTGCAAAAGACAGTTTGAAAAGAAAGTGGAGATCTTTATTGAGTTCTGCGATGAGAAGAAAAAAAGGTAGATTACAGAAAAAGACTAAAATACGCAGAAAAACCTAAGAACCGCAGCAAAACAACTTGGATGAATCAGTGAAACATAGGCAGTATGTTTATTTCCTAAAACTATGTCTCTTTTAATTCATTTATGGATTTTTAACCGTGACATTAACCTTTATCCTCACAATACATATCCTCACCTGAACCATCACCTCACCATCTTTATTTAATGATATTTCAGTTTTTACAGATTAAACTACTGTTCATTTAGATCCACTCACAATTTTATTTCTAGAAGCAAACTTTCGATAATAGTTGCCCTCCGCCATCCCTGCTTATGCTGGTATTAGCCTGAGGCACCAAAAGCAACACTTTTTTAGGACATGTTTTTTTATGTTCTTAAACCAGCAAAATGTAAAATAAAAAAGAATAATAAAATGAACCAGTGCAATGCAAAGATTAAAGACAAGAACCGCCTCTTCCAGAGTCCAATACTTTTCTAAATATGGACACTTAGAATAAGGTATTATCCTGCCTTTACCGCGGTTCGGATTGAATTATGAACCCAACTCGCTGGGTTACATTAACTCAGCGTATGTTATACTTACCCAGCCGCGGGAAATTAGGTTGTTTTCATTGAGGATGAAAGAGTAAAAGAGAAGGGGAAAGAACAACAGCAGCCGCTTCCATGAAAATGCATGTATAATACCACCTTTTGTGTTTTTGCTTTGGTGTCAGCAGCAGTCTCCGGCCGTCTGCCTATAAGTGCCTATCACTGATCATTATAGCCTGATGTTTCCAGACATCTCGGGGCGTCCGCACTTGGCCTGAAAATGTCATTTTCTCTCCGCGAGCTGGATTCATCTAAATCTGTGCTCTTATTACTTCCCTCCCACTCATTCCCCTTTGTCTCTTTTGCATAGCTAATGTGCATTGTGACTGGCTGCCATCCAGACTTAGAGGAGTTTAAGAGTTTAGTCCAAAATGTTATATAATCAGAACTGCTGGGATATACCAAAAATGCTTATCTTCATGTCATCCCATACTGACATAGAGGCCAACCAATACCTCCTGGAAGATAAGTGAACACATTAAGAAATTCATCCAAAAAACTGTAGTAGATTTTGGAAAATAAGTACCAATGATACGTCGTTGCAGTGCACAGACATGTAGTAAAACACTGCCATGGTCCTTCACATTCTACACAGCATGCACAGAGTTTAGTAAAAGGTACCCGTGCCTGTTTGAATTTAGATGCTATCCGCGAATGGGCTGTCTGTAATATACAGACGCTTATGAAATGTAAAATACGACCACAGGCAATAACGGGAAGCTGCTGAGCTACTGATAGCTTTGCAGCCACATCTTGCTGAACGTACCGACGTATTTCAGACTTTCTCTCATGAAATGCAGCGGTGACATGAATCTAGGAGGAAACCTTTATTCTCCTGATTTCTCTTTCTCTTCTTCAATCCGAACTGAGCTCAAAATATAGGGAGAAAAAGAGGCCGTTAGGGAGAGTTGTGAGGCAGTGGAGTAATGGGTTTTGCACAAGGGGGATCCACTCAATGTCAGGAAGATGTATTTTAGGTTCCCAATACTCAGTGTGTGTCCTGAGGTGGTGGAACGCTTTCAGTATTTGCATCAGCACAGACACATCACTCTCAAAGTGACTGTCAAGCATCGTCTGTGGTGCTGATACCTTATATTAAATGTTTTCCTTGGGAGGGTTATGGAAGAGGGGGCGCTTTCTTTTTAGTTCTATGCGGCACATATGAGTCCTCGCACTTTCTTCAGTCATGCTCATGTTGCTTCACCTGCCAATTTTATATTCTGAACTTTCGTTGTGTATGTTACGCTGGGTGCCAATATGGTTTGCTTGCCACTCACCCTTTAGTGAAGCATACACAAGCTGGCCGCGGCTCCAGACAACAGACTGAATGCAGAGCAGTGGGGTTTAAGGGAACAGGGACTGTTGAACTCTGGTTCAGACAAACCTAGTGTGAGAAGGTTAAGTAGAGGAAAAGCTTCTTTTTTTTCTGTAATAATACCCTTTCACATTAGTGCTTAGTTTTACAACATGCATTCTACCAAAGAGGTGTAATGAGCAATAAATGAGCAGTTTCTCTAAACTATCAAGTGGGTAATAAAGATAATAAATAGCTGCTAAAACGAGGCGACCTTATGTGACTGCGGCATTGGTAACCATCCCATCGAGAAAAGACGCAAGGCCTACGCTAGACCCTCCTTCCCAATTATGCCTGTAATAGTTTCCAAAGTACTTTGAGTTGCTCGTCGTCCCCCTCCCCCTTGACACACACACACACACACATACAGACACACACACACAAGACCTTTTCCTACACTGACACTTTAATTGGTCCTGAGTCACAGTCAGAAAGACGGCTGACATGACACTTTGGCTAATGACATAGTCTGTCCTGTTGAGTAGGGATGGACACACACACACACACACACACACACACACACACACACACACAACCACACGCGCTAATGAGGAACATGGGTCCTGTCTAAACGCAGATGCTCAAAGAGGATCAAAGCGCTAAAGTTTCACTGAAATGGGAATTTGTTTTATTCACACTAATAAAGTTCCATTTGACAGATTTGTGTGCTAGCACATACACACAGAGAGTAGGGCTCATTTCACACACCAACAGCACTGCAGCAGACTTCCTTATTTATTTCAATGAGACCTTGTGTGTTTTGGCGCGGCGGGGGACCCGAAAACTGAAGACAAAAGAAGTTTATTCTGGCTCAACTTCTGTAGTATCATCTGGAAACTCACTGGGTTGCCCCTCAGAAGCTCACGAAACACAATTAAAACCATCCCCATTGTAATAACTATTGTAACTTACCAGCTTCCGGGAAGTTGTTTGCATCCCAACGTACAGTAACTAAATCCAAGAATTGATATTTTAACATTCCTGTGTGTGTTAGCATTGATAAATACCTTTTTTTCTATGTGTCTCTTGCCTATATGGACAAGAGACATATTGACCTGTGTCCTGCTCTTGGCTAACTGTAAAGGTGTGTACAATTTGTAAAGACTAATGCGATAGAAGCAACACACCTACCTACGGGCTGAATCTGTCTCTGTGAAATTATGAAGTCACACAGCCTGAAATGCAAATCCGTTCTAATCAGGACGATATTTTTCACCCGTTTCCTTCTTCTCTGGTCTTTTCTCTTATCTGTCCTGAGGGGTTTCTGCCCCATTGGAGGCATGGTGAGAGGCTGATGAATGGACACACCCCACTGTGTCTCTTCCAGTCCGTTCAGCACGACCGGCAGCCAGAAACACTAAGAGGACTGTAATCAATCATCTGATATTACTCCCATTCGTGTGCATAAAGTCATTCATTTCCTTTTTTTCCATTGAATGTTTTTGGCTTCACTGCTTTCTGAACTGGTCATTCCATACCTCCAGAGTGCCATTCCTCTCTTGTTCTCTTGTTATATTTCTTACTATTTTCTCTTTCCTTCCTTCTTTCTCTCTTCACCTCTCTGTCTGAATTGAATCACTGTTCTTTCAAGACTCACACCTTGCCAGTTGCATTCTGCTCCGCTCGGCAAAGTGCGTGTGCTCATACTATTTCTGTCGCGTGTACGTCCAACCAAGTGCAACACTTTGAATGCCTTCCAGGAGACACCATCAGAACATGTGTACCCTTATCTCCATATTTAAACAATTATCACACGTCGCCTCTCTCTAAGACGGACAGCTTTTTTTCGCATGACTCTGACCTAAGGCACTCACAGCACTTCAGGGAAAAGTTGTGGTCAGAATCAAAAGCTTTTACTAACCAAGACCTTTGTTGCCTAAACCTAAGCAAAACTGGGGATGCATGCCCAAATCTCAAGTTTTAAATGCCTACTCTTTGTGCACCCAGCCATACATTCATGTAGCGCTTCCTACACTAAAGGAAACGAGACAGGAGGATCGCAAACACATATTTTTCAGTTAAGTTGAATTGAGCTTATATCTGAGGCAATGTGTAATGGAACATTACGATTCATCAGCTCAGTTTAAAATGTCTCCACTTGAGTAATGAATTAATGCTTATTCCCAAAGCTGTATGACTCCACTTCATGGCTGTACAGAGACACAAAGGAAAAGGGATCGAGGTCTGGAGGAAAATCACAGAAATAATTGCTGTTCCTGAGAGGTTTTAAAATAAGTCAGAGTAAAAGCTGTCACACACACTTAAAGAGGCACATTCCACAAATACATACAAAGTCCGTGCCAAAAGAACACTCCAGCGGTCATAATATGAGCACACGAAGCAAGGAAATTTGTTTTAAACTCAGTCTGAACACACGGACAGAAAAAGAAAAGACATCCAGGGGCAGTCTGTTATGGTAAGAGACAAAGGTACGGCATCATTATAGAATTTTATTTCATTTTTATCTTTCTTCCCTTTCCTCCAAACGATAGGTGTGTTCGTGTGTTTGTGTGTGTCACGCTGTGGTTTAATGTTCGCCAGTTCCTTGTCCTGACACTTGGGTTTATTCTTAGATATCGGGCTGCTGGAAGGTGCGAGAACACACACGCAAAACAAGTACGCGAATACTGACAAAAAGACATGGAGATATACATGCACACTTACAAAAAGAGTTCCGTGGTTTCTGTCACATCTCTGTCGCAACGAGAGACAGAGATGTGACAGAAACCCTCGTTCTCTGATCCCCAGGGCATCTTTTTTTTACTAACACACACACACACACACACACACACACACACACACACACACACATACAATTTCAGTAATCCAATAAAAAAATCCCTTAATTTTTTCCTCTTTTTCTATATTTTCTATGTATCTCCGTCCTACTCTTTTTTTGCATCATTCACATCATACACAACGCAATTTCTTCAGAAATGTCCTTCTCCTTATACTATTTCCCCTTCTCTTTACATTTTGTATTTCTTATTTTCTCTGGCAAGCATCTGCAGGTCCTTATGTGGCTAAGACGTTCTAGTATTTGGCACAAACAGACTTTGCTTTAGGACACGCAAGAGGACCCATTTTAATTTGGCAACTCAAGCACAACCTAATTTAATTTACAGTGTTCTCTTAGCAACTGAAAAATGTCCTCCTGTTATGCAGGATGTTTATTGACAATTATTATCCTTCATCCAAAGTGACAGCAGTGACACAAGGGGACATGCAACATAGAGGTCTGCCTGAACCCGATTGGGCCAGGCCCAATTTAAGTAATTTCTTAAAATTTCCTTGAGCATAAAGTCACAATGATGGCAACTTGTCCTTTCAATCATTTCATCCAGGCCGAAATGATTGGCTGGATTTATTACAGTCATGCAGAAGCCACAGATATGCGAGGATTTTTCAACAGACAATTTCAACAAATATGAAAAGAAAATGTTTCTAAAGTACATAAACCACCCTAGCTCTAACAGGAACTAATGAACCCAACCCAAACCATTAAATGCAGAGCAAAAGTAGACCTAAACTGATGTAAAATGCACAGATGTGCCATACACCATGTTTGGCCATGCAGCGTAGCACCTTAACTTTTAACAGACGTGTTGCACGTAATCTGCTTCCCAAGTCTTTGATTCTATTTTCCCATTTGAACCCACATGTCTCTCCCCCTCTCCACTTCTTTTCCCTCTCCTTTGCTCCGGTGTGATCAGTCATAAGTAGGGTGATTAGCAAGAAAGGGCGAGTGGGAGTGAATATGACAGAAAGATGGAGAGGACCAGAGTGATAGAGACGGAGGGAGAAAGAGATTCAGAGAACGAGTGTAACCCATTAGAGTGGGTCTGAGCAGAGATTTATGTCGGCCAGAACTTATTACAGACGAACAGCAGATGAACAAAACGCTGGTGAGGGAAAGCTGGAAGAAAGCCATACATTATTCATCGGATTCCTCACAGCTTTCACGCTCCTCCTCTCCTCCACATTTTCCTTGACTTGTCTCTCAGTTCCTCCCTTTTCTTGAGCCGTTTTTCTTTCTTTTACCTCTCCTGCCTTTCTGCTCTTGCTTGTTCTTCATTTCTTTCTCTCTTTATCTTAGTTTCCGTGATACAAGAAACCTTTAAAGTCTCTGCTACCTTGTCCGGACACACACACAAACACACGCACACGCACATACGCCTGTGTCAGACAGTCCCTTGGGATACTTTGTATGCAGCCATGATGCAGACGTCCCACAAACTGCAAATATCAAAGAGCAGACACACACACACACACACACACATGCACACACTACATCCTGGACATGGGAGGATATTCCATTAACTCAGTTATTTAATATCTGTGTAACAGAACTATCACCCTCTATATCTTGAAGAAAACCTAATGCAAACTCTTACTTCCCTTATTTTTTTTGAGTCATGAAAATGTTTCCAAAGATATCCTAAAAACAGCACATTAATATCACCCCAGGCGTTCTGTCTCTGTGAGAACATCAGATCAGTAGAAGATAATTAATAACACGCATCACACACGCACACGACCTACGTCCAGGCCGACCTGAGGCTCTGTCTGAGCACCCTGAACACAGCGTATGCGGTGACATGGTTTGTTTCACAGCTGCCGACAGCGAGAGGGTCACAGGGTAGATGAAATCATCGGCCAGTCATCGGGGTAAAGCGGGGTGTGAGCCTCAGGGCTGCCATTGCATGAGATGCTTTTCACAAAAGCAACCGCACGCATTACGTTCAGTGAGATCAATATACAGTTGGAATTCCAAACTACAGCATGTCCGTCGTGCTTTTTAAACACATCTTTTAAAAACATGTTTACTCTTGACACTCACGTTTGACGTATTACGGCCAGAGACACAGAGCAACATTAGTGTTCGTTTGACACTAATTATATAGCTGGCAAGGTGTCAACAATGTGACAGGGGAAATGATCAATCTTGCAGACAGGAAGAAAGCACTTTATAGTATTCTGAATAAAAGCGGTGCGGTCGTAAAAAACTAATGGTTTTAGGAAACCAGAAAAGTGCTGAATTATTTTGACTTATTGACAGAGTTAAGATCAGCAAAGTTTTTCCCAGGTAGTTTCATGTTGTTTATGACAGATGGAAGTCCAACAATACTGATTTTTCAAAGATGAACAGGCAGAATTATGAAGTCATTGAATAGTTTAGCACTTGTCTACTGAAGGACAAGAAAGCCAGAGCAGGCATGAGTACTATGACAAAATGTGTTCGCAGTACTCTTCATTGACTGTCCAGGCAAATCAATGAGACTGAAAAGACAAAAATAAAAAAAAACAGTATTACTAAGAAGTATATATTTATGGTATTTCATGGTATTGTAGAGGAGTAGGGAAGAACATAAACATGCATAGAAAATCTGTCAGGTAGCATGTTTTAGCTTGGTTTACCAGCATAAAGATGGCTGTGAGAGATTACTAAAATGATTACGATGATGGAAACCTGCAGGTTTTGTGTCGACTACAGCGCTTGTGGCTGTAAGAGGCCGAGCTGGATCAGTGTTGTATGTCAGGGAGTTTCTGATGGTTTGAACTTTCTGTCTGGGCCAAAGTCAAGGTTTTATTTTTCTTTTACGTGTTGAAAGCTGCTTGGTTATAAAATAATCTGTTCAATGGTTTGATAGTTTTATTACTAAGTCACCTTGGTTAACTATCCACCCCTTCAGATAATCACCTCGCTAATCGCCTGGTTAAGTCATCATTATTTTTTTTTTTGTTCAGATTATCGTGTTCCTAGTCGACCTGTGTCTTCACATGATTTCTTTTCACAAATGCTCTTGTGCAGATTAAACCTTTCCTGTCCTTTCAGTTGCTCTGCTGTTGATCCGTCTTGGCATTTCTCTGCAGGCGTTCGTGAGGCCAGCTGTCCCTGACAAACCAGGACCCTTCAGCTACAATATCCAGAGGAGACAAGAGACCAAAAGAAGGTTGTTTCCACAGACGTAGTACAGACGTCCTTTCAAGGTCACTGGATTTTCACATCCTGTAGTTCTGTTGTTTTTCTAGTCAGAACATATTGTACCTGTTGTTATTGTAACAATACTGTGTTGTCCCTGAAAAGAGAGACAACACAGTATGAATCACAAGAAATCCTGTGTACAATTAGATTTTCATTCTGCTTTCACCACTCGACAACAGCCTTGGCTGCAAATCGATTATGACTTCATGACGCCAACTTAGTCCTTGTATCGCTGGCTTTGTTTGTGAAGCTGATTGCTACTTTCCTACAAAGATAACTAATTCCATTGGAAATTCAAACAACTTTTCATTCAGCAGCGACACAGCCAGTCCCGGGATCATCTTTTTGTTTTCTGTTGTTCCTTGTTTTATTTTTAGGTGACTGTAGTGACGAATGACGTTGTGAATGTCGCTCCTTCATCAATAGTATCACTGGATCAGCTTCTGGGACTGACTAATCTGTTTGGGCACAACAAAGCTGATTAGCTCACTTCCAGAGTGCAAAACCAGCTCATTGTGTGCCCAAGGCAAACATTACACTGATGAAAATATTGCTTTAAAGAGGCAACTGTACTTATTGTTGTCATAAAACATGAGTACAGATTGAGTTCATACAGGAGCATATTGTATTTATTCTCTTTTTAAGAGTTGGGCTACTTTACAGTGAGTGTCAATAAGATGCACTAACATTGTACAACAAAAGCAATAGTTCTGCTTTGGTTGGTACCAATACTCAGTATTAATGCTGAAAGGCAATGTTTAATGTTTTAATATAAAATGATTGAGGACAAACTCCTGACAATAATTAGACCTTGTAACACTAAAATGCTCAATTAGAACAATATATGTTGACAATAATAAAAATGTGTACATGTTTAATCAAATTGTAAGTGTCACAAATGTGTTCATAAATGAGTTGACAGTGCAAACCACAAAGCAATTTGCACATTTTCAAATAAATCTCATAACACATACATGTACACACACGCACCTCTTACATCTAGAGAGCTACAGATATGCCACACACACACTAACTGTGCAAGTACAAAGGCTCTGGTCCTGCTAATTTATTCATCATGTTCACACTTTGAAGCTCCTTCCAGGGAAACGGTGGAGGAGAAAGGGAGTGTGAGCGAAAGATATTGACACAGAATTGGAATAAGGCAAACAAAACAAGACAAGAGTAGAGCAATGTTGGCAGCTCTGTGAGCAACCCTGTCCCCTGCAAAAGTACGATTACCGTAATTTCCGGACTATAAGCCGCTACTTTTTTTCCCACACTTTGAACCTCGCGGTTTATACAATGACGCGGCTAATTTATGGATTTTTCCCGCTTTCACAAGCTTCATGTCGCCAAAAAAACTGAGCACCGTCGCATAATGTGACGTAAATCGAGCGCGCTCAAACTTCCCATTCATTACGATAATTAACTTTTTTACGAAATTTCTCGGTGTTTCATTCAGTGTACCAAATGAACCTCTAAAAACATTATGCCAACCTTCAATTGCATTATTAGTTCTTGGAATGTCTTCAGCAGCGGACATTATGAACAGCGGACATTATGAACAGCGGACATTATGAACAGCGGACATTTTAAACAGCGGACATTATGAATGGTCACGATTCTGATTACGGTCATGTTGTCACCCTCATCATGGCAAAGACACGGAGAAAGGCATATGATGCAGCTTTCAAGTTGAAGGCGTTTAAAAGCCTATTTATTTTTGTTCCAAGCCGTGTTTCGTTAAAGCCTGTGTAAAGTTCATTTGTTTCAATGTACCGGTAGGCACCTGCGGCTTATAGACATGTGCGGCTTATTTATGTACAAAATACATATTTTTTAAAAATTCAGTGGGTGCGGCTTACATTCAGATGCGCTGAATAGTCCGGAAATTACGGTACTGATATTCATACCCTCACTCCTCAAACCTAACCAACCCAAGCAACAAAGGCAGAGTACTAACCAATCAGTGGCAGAGTAGGGCATGTCACGCCTTTGCCATAGTCGGAAAGAAATAATATTGCCATCATTATGATTATAATTAGCCATATGTGCTTCTGTTTGTAGCAGGGAGAGTGTGTGTTTTCAGAGCAATGGGGATTTGTTTTTCGGGAGAATAAGGTTTCGGACAAATTTGTTTATGGTCCAATGGGACGTGCCGTATTTCTTATTATTGGGGTTTCGGAATAATGGGTCTTCGGAGCAATGGGCAGTCCACGTTGACGATGCAGTTGTGTTGTATGAACGGCATTTTTAGGAGATCAGGCAGCTGAGACTACTTTGAGCTAAATGCTAATGTCATCATGTCAACATGCTATGCAATGACAATTCTGATCAGCAGGTAATGTTTACCATGTTCATCCTTTTGGTTTTCCGTGTAAGCATGAAGCTAATCAGCACTAAACACAAAGAGCAGTGAGGCTGATGGTAATGACATCAATTTAGCAGGTATTTGCCTATAAACCGAAGTTGAGACCAATTCAAACTTTGACCTGAGGATGGTGGTAGATGAATCAATCCGTCAAATAGTTGTCGAGACATTTCACTCCAAACAAAAAAATGTCAGCATGAGCTAAAGGGAACTGAGGACCATGAATGTCTGTATCCAAATTTTGTGCAAATCCATCTAACTGGGGGATGGTTGTATCATTATTGTGTTGTACCAGAGGCTGATATAGAACAGCAAAACAGACACAGATTATCCCTTCCAGCAAATTACTGGCAGAGGAGATAACAACTCCTCCTGTTAGACTGTCAGGGAGGGGGGGGGGACGACGACGACTAAGGAGAGACTCTAATAGTGGAAGAGAATGATTAAGTGAGTTTAAGAAAGGGGAAGAAAGTGACCAATACAGAGAGAGAGAGAGAGAGAGAGAGAGAGAGAGAGAGAGAGAGAGA
>CALSCE010009347.1:4547679-4562850 GCA_943593645.1 Bovichtus variegatus | reverse complement strand
AGAGAGAGAGAGAGAGAGAGAGAGAGAGAGAGAGAGAGAAAGAGAGACAGAGAGAGAGAGAGAGAGAGTTAGCTGCCACAAGTTGCAGTGTTTCAGCGATGACTAACCTGTGTGTGTGTGTGTGTGTGTGTGTGTGTGTGTACCTCAAATGCTCACTCTCTTTTCCCATCTCTGTGTCTTCTCTCTTAATCCATCTCTCCATCATTCCCCTCCCCGATCTCTTTTCTCCCTCCAGCTTCCTCTCTGTATCTCTATCCACAGACTGCTGCAGCACGCAGCATTTATTTACTGTAGGAGGCACTTTGCCACTCTGCAGTAATCTGTGTGTGTGTGTGTGTGTGTGTGTGTGTGTGGAATGATTGCATAATATAGCTCTATAGACGCAGCAGGGGGTATGGAAGGGCTTGAGGATTAAGCAGGTTTCTCTTCACAGAAGTGGGGAGGTTTTTTCTTTTTTTTAAGTGGCCTGGTCACAGTGTATGGAGGCTGTGTGTAACTTGGATCATTACTCCTACCATCAATCCATCCATCTCATTGTACCATCATGCCTTCCTGTTTCCACTCACCCATCACATACATGGTCTTTCTCTTCATTGCAGTTTATCCCTTTACATGCCCAGGCTTAACCTTCATCTAACCCATTCATCAGTGTGTGCACTGATCCATTTATCTCCTCATCCATCCATTAATCAACCCCTTAATGCTTCAACCTCCTCCTTGTTTTTTTTCCTGCCGTGCCTCCAGTATTATGATAAAACTGAATGAACTCTCTCTGGTTGTGTCTTTACACTTGAGTTTCAGGGTAAAAGATTTCAAGTAATCTCAGATAAATCCCATGAAGCTCTAAACCCTGGTGGATGGAGTGTACTTGGGAGACCCAATGACTATTTTTCAGTGTCATCTTCACTTCTTCAATTTATTTTTTTTGTTTTCCCTTCCTTCCCAAATAACGGTAGGAGTGAGGCAGAAAGCTCAGACGTTTCCTTTGCCTTAAACCTTCTTAGGAGACTGTATATGTGGAGTGTTGAGCCATGACCCAAATGGATATACAGAGGATAGAGGATTATAGAAGAGAGACATGGAGTGAAGAGGAGTGGAGAACCATGGCTTCTATTTTTCATTTTTTGCCTTCAAGAGAAAGCCTTTATGTTCATAACCAAACATGTCATGAACATCTGCTGTTCTGATTCTTTTTCACATGATTATGATGCGTTTTGCCAATAGCTGAACAGTGTCTCAAACGCCTGAACAAATAAGCACCTGTTGGTCGTGGCCGTGGGTCACTTCGTGGAGCTTTAAATCAATGATCAGTTGTAGAGTTCTTCATCACTAGTAGAGCTATGGAGCAGTGTTTTTATGAGTTGGTCCCTGGTTTTGTTTGTATCATGCACAAGGATGCACATGCAAAACACAATGTCGGTTTTACACTACTGATCGTATACTGATTGTATAGGGATGTAGCAATTAACCGACAAAGGCAAGGAAGAAGAAGACTGCAAGCTAGCAAACGTGGATGCGAACAATGCAACACTTTGAAATATTAAAAAAATATATATTTACAAATGTTTTATGAGGAAGGAAACACTTTCAACACATTGCTAGGCCTTACAGATGCACACAATGCTTTTTGGTGAGAAATGCTGAATGTAAACGTTAAGAAAACTCCACAGGGCACGTTTAAATAATAATGCTCTTTTTATCTACGCCGATGTATCAAAATGCAGGGCCAGATTAACCCTAACCTCTCAGTTTATAGTGCACATTAGTTGTGCATATCACCAAACACATTTCCAGTGAACACTGTATAATTACCTCAAATTGTAATTGTCACACAATGAACCTTAATGACCGTTGGGGCCTTGTGGCGGTTGTTTGGTTCCAGCTTTGTCCTTGTCATGCTTCACTTTAGTCTCTTGTATACATTTTTGTACAGTTTACAAACTACTCAAAGGGCCTTGGAAGAGTAGCTTCAATTCAACATACATTTTACTTACGGCTTGAATCAAGAAAACACTAAAGAGAATCAACCTGTCATGGGCTAAGGTCACTTACGGTAGCCCACAGGGGACAATAATTAACTCAAAATATTGGGGGGAATTGTTTATTATCCATTATTTCATTATTTAATGGGCAAGGGCGTTTCTTTAAACATTCAAGGGAATTCTAAATCAAACCCTAATTTCTAACTGGGAGGTGTTTTATCTAAATCTAGTATTTAAAAAGGATAGAAGGTGGAGAGAAGGGGCGTGCTTAATATTACAGGATGACTATGGAAGAATATGAAATGCACTCCACAGCTGTTACACATGTCTCATTTATTAGCTGTAAACATGTGCAAGTTGTTGCCTCCAGTATTCTGTTTGAAGGTTTGCAGGAGTCCTTATTCAGATCGACGTGTATTCTCGTGTGAATACATGTACATTCAGCAATGGATTCTGTACTGCGGTGATGTAAACAAACTCTATAATGTGGCTATTTTGTTTGATATAGGTCTGCAGAAATGGACTCACACAAAAACAAGCACACCACTACAATACACAGAGCAGTTTTGAATTCCATTAAAACACAGCTTTTTGTACTCACATGTAATGGGCAGATACATAATCACAAATACACACAGATAATCATTACTTAAAATGATTTGTAGTGTGTTGACACAAACAGGCAGCATGTTGTTGCAACTCTGTTTTGATGTCATGGTCACACACCTACACACCTACACACACACACACACACACACACACACATGCTTATTAGTGCAACATGCTTTGCATTGACACGAACATTCCACGCTGCAGTGCTTTGGTATTATGAACGAGAACTCATACGTTCATCTGATGAATACATACCCAGTACAGTTTGCGGTGCTGCTGGTGTTGATTTGGCTCAAACATACCGGACGGCGTGTTACAGTGATAAATATGCAGCACTTAACTGTGAGAGGACTCCTTGTGTGATGAAAAGATGTTTTGGCACTGTACAGTCTGTGCTTCAACCCAATGAGTCACCTTCACATTTTAGCTTGAAAATATCTCATCTTTCCAAGTTTTCAACTTGCAGTGACTGATGCTCCTGCAGTGTGAAAACCAACACTTTGCCTTTTTTTTGGAAGGCAAGAACATACAAAGAGCGGTGGTAGTAGTGATAGACATTTAATATTAATGTACTGTGTAATGCTGCGGGGGGACTGATGCTCTTATATAAGATTATTGACACGTATCGTTATGCTAATGTCTGATTCACATGTGGGTAAGACAAGTTGCTGGACTGTGGATGTTTTTTTAGTCAGAAGTAGTAGTACCTTGTTCTCATTCATTTTTTACAAACACATTTAAGAGAAGAATAAGACAGACTTTGTGAAAGAGGCCTACTATTTTACAGTCATTTTATTATGTACTGATGGATTTGTTCAGATGTTTTATATATAGCGCACACACTCATAATGTTAGACTGTACTTCATCAGTCATTTACTGGCTGATCGGAGCTTCTGACTGCGCACTGCGTGACATATTGATGCCAAACATCTGTGTTTGTATCTGTGTCTATGTGCTCTCATGAGCTGTGCAGATAAAATATTCTGGCTAAAAATACTAAAAAGAGAAAGTGTGTGTGTGTGTGTGTGTGTGTGTGTTTAAATTAGTGACATTTAGAAAAAAAAGAGAGAGAGGGGGAAAAGAGAGAGAGAGAGACATGACAAGGTGCCTACTCAGCGCCATGGTAACAGTTACCGTGACAGGCGGAGGGATGGGAACGATAGGATGGAAGCTGGAAGAATCCTGAAAGACTTGGAGAAACCCTCCCTCCGGTTATATTTCTATTTCGTTCTCCATGTATCTCCAGCCCGGTGAGTAAACCTCAGATTGCTGAAAGCCCCCCCACCCCTCTGAGAGCTCCTGATAATTGGTAGTTGCCAAGGTCACCAATCCTCCCATCCAATCAGGATACTTCTGTGTGTCCCCTTCTTCCTGGTTCTTAGTAATTTGACCTCCATGTTGCTCAGGGCAGCCAGCTTACAGAGGCTGTCATGATCCCTCCAATGACATAAAAGTCAGGTCACGAATTGAAATTGGCCGTTAGTGATACTTGAAGTCATGGAGTTGATCCCTGGGTGCTGCTGGCAACTATTTACTCAGCACAAACACAGACAATTACAGATTGAAAACACACACATACACACTCAAACACGCACATCCCTTTCAGCACACATCTGATGATGTGTAATTAATACTCTACATCTTCACTTGACAAGCATATCTGGGCATCTACTTTGTATTTGTATCGCAATGTAGCAATGTAGCGATGTTGACATCAACATGTCAGATAAGTATAGTGCATTCAATTTACAAAGGTCAATATCGGACCTAACAGACTGAGGACTCCATTGATGCAATCCAAATGTCACATTAAGCCGATGCATACAAATAGCTTTGGGCAACACAAACTTGTCACCACGGTGTGTGAAGCTCAGTTGAAGCAAATTGATCAACTATTATAGGCTGACTTTTAAAAAACTACATAGCCATAAAGGAAGCCTCTGCCTTTTACAATAATGTCCAAGACCTTTCCTGATGAGAATTTAGTGATTTGTTTCTAATTAGAGGGGAAGCAAACAATGTGTTCCACTGGTACACTTCTAAAATAGTTTAATTACCAGAAAAAATTACCTGCAAAAGAAATTTACCTGCGGGCAAGAATACAATTCAACATTTGTAGAGAAAATAGTTTTAAAGAAAAATGAATGATGTTTTTCATGCAATAATATTCCTATTTTCTCTGCAAATAATAACACATTACACAACTTTTCCCAAAGAAAGAAGGAAATCATTTGGAAATCACGGACCCATTAAAATAATAATAACAATAATAAGAACTATAATAATAATAATAATAATGAGAACGACCGCAGCTTGATGAGGTCATTGCAGCCGCAGCAGCTTTCCATAGACATTGCATGGCAGCTGGCTGCAAGCCGAACTTTGCCGTTCTCCTGTGTGAATTTGTTGTAACACAAGACAAACATGTTATGAACACTATAAGCAGTGTTAGTTGTATTATCACCGGTTGAAATATCTAAATAATGTGTCGCTCTTGTGAATACAGGATTATTCAGCCCAACACAACTACATGCTACTTCTGTCACGCCTGTAATTACAGGCATTTTTTCTATCCACATTACAAATGTTAGCTACACTTACCTGGCCCATGCAGGGTTTTTTTTACTGTACTTCTACACTAGTTAAGAGCATATTTAGCTCCAGGTATTCTCATCTATGACTCCAGTATCGTTCCTCTGGGACCTGAGGGTTCAACCTTGTTATGTATATCTTGACTGGATAGTATTGACTTTTCCCATTGAATTCCAAGGGTCAATATAAGCTAGGCTAGGCTATCTAATGACCTGTCTTCTTCAATATGACAGATATAGCAGAAATTATAAAAGCCAGGGTGGACTGCATCTCCAGGTGCATTTCAAACAGAGTTGAAGACCTTTTGAACATGCCTGGGAACACATACCTGAAGATCACTGCAAAAAAGATGAACTGATCTGATGAACTGAGGGCAGGGTTGGAAAACTATGGTTGTATTCTCAAATAAGTTAAATTCTAATGGAAGTCTGGACCTTGCTGAGAGCATAGCACGATGTTTGCCAGTAGCCTCTGAAATGTTTGTTTCCTATATACAACACAACTAAAGATGTACATATTTGTGGCAGTCTGACTCAAAATGTCAGCCAACTGTCAGTAACAAAGGGAGAGAAGTGATCCGTCCTTACGTATTGAACGAGATAAGGCACGTACCCTACACCTGCGGTTTGAATATGACTCATAACATCCCTTTGTCTTCAATTTCCTTCCCTGCAGCACTGTCTAACAGCCAATAAAGCAAAATCATCATAAAAACAAAAGCAAATAAAGTGCACAGAATAGAGACCATTAATTGTCCCTCTGTAATGTCTCTGCTGATTACACACCGCTTTCTCCACGAACCTAACCGGGAGGATAGTCTTTTACACATGAGCGCTTTAATTTAATTGCATTATTTCAGCATCTCCCTACGCTGTTGTATTAGCGGTGTATGATTGTACTTATTCATTTTCCTGCTTCTGCTCCCATGAGGGAAAACATAAGCTTGACCTTGGGAGGGTGCACTCTGGTTCAGCAGATTAGGGCTTGTTGCCTTTAATGCGTGACGATGTGGGGGTGAGCCTGTGTTATATAAATCCTCTTTATTCTCTCTATATGGCTTCTACCTCTATTATACACCTGCTCATTTCTTATTTATTTCTTCATTTTAATAGTTTTATTTTATTTGATATGGATGATGCAATTGAACTTAGTTCCGTTGATTTGCAACTCCTGTCCCTAGATGGGCTTTTTACATTTACAGTGTAATTGAAATATACAGCTTTCAATATCAGAAAACTACAATACACAGCCAATATGGAAATACAGTAAAATACTCATCACACAATGCACCAATACACGTTGGTGGTATACAGTTTAATTATACGTCAATCTTTAAATACAAATTTCCTCAGAAACCAATCATATATTATTTGTGCTTTGACTATTATTCCAAAAAGCAGAAATTTACATTTTATTTTATATTTCTGGGGTGACTTCCCTTTTACTGCGATTTGATTGGTGCAATATCTGTGTGGTCGGGCACTAAAAGTATTTGAATCCAAACAACCTGACAGGCAGCTAACCAGATGGGTAACATTTGTTACCTTTCGCCCAGCACCGTCGCTGATTTCAGTGCTCTCTATTTTTCTCTGTGATTTCCACACATTCCTCTGTGATTTGAATCAAGGTGATAGTATGGAGCGCTGAGGTTACAGGACAACCCACTGCTGTACGCCTTGACAAGCTGGTTCTTTGCCATCTGTCCGTCTCCCCCTGTCCGTTATATTTTCTTCTAAACTCAATTTGACACTGCCAGACAGTCTTGCTTTTTTAAAGCAAATATTCCTCTTCAAAGAATACTGAAATCTTTGTTGTTGATGTTTTTGGTACAGTAAGTGCAAACTGATTGACTGTGTATTATTTGTGGATGCTGATTATTAGATTTCTTTTCTTCTCCCTACCTAATATTTCTTCACCTCTGCAGCACAACATGTTGACGCTGCGTGTCATATTCCTCCATGTCTTCTTCTGACCTTTGATGGTCGACTCATCGTCATCGTATTGAGTCATTAATGCTATGCGTTGTTGAGAGTATGCTCTTGACCTCCGCAGTGAACTCTAGACAATCATCAAAGTACCATGCATCCAATTCTTGTTTTTGCACAGTTTTGACTGTGTATCAATGACTTCAATCACTGAAGGTTACACTCCACAAGGAAAGCGTTTTTATAACACACACATCTCTCTCAGCCGTATCATCACTGAAAAATACATCCTGTCGCAGTTATCAGACCCAGACCACTGAAGCAGGGGAATCATAACTTTTAGAAAGTCAAAATGAATCTGTGTCTGCTGATGAATACTAATTATCACACTTACAGCCCTCTTATCTGCATTAGTGAGAACAGAAAAGGTAAAAAGCTGTAAAGCATAACGACTGTTTATTGCTCTAAAAGTTGAGATACACACACACCCACACACACACACACACACACACACACACACACGTCAACATGCAGAGACTAATACACAGCTGTACAGAGTTGTCAATGCTTTGACACCATTACATAAGAAATCTGCAGGATCAAAAACAAACAAAATATGGAGACACACGTAGCAGACGAGCTCACTGTAGCACCGCGGAACAGCAGACCTGCAAAGTAGATGGGGGGGGCAACTGGTGGGATTGCCTGGTATGCAAACAGTCATTTCTGATTATTTGCTCTCCTTAAATCTCACCACATTGCCATCTTTAGCACATTACAGCTGGTGGATGAATTTTCGAAAAAAAAAAAAAGAAATCAAACAAATCAAGTTTGCTCTAAGGAGGGAAATTCTTTTTCACTGGTAATCACTTTGAAAAAAACATAAAGCGATCCGTCCAGCGTCTTTAATATTCTTAGATCTGAGGTTTTTACGAGACTTGAGCAACATATCTGGCTCGAGAACAGTGCTTTTTTGGCAGGAGTGTCGCTCTTTTAATGCCCGCACCGCGCTCCAAACTTCTTAAGCAAAGTGAATGAGAAATGCACCTCTGTCTCTGAGCATGCTGCTCCTGAGGAACCACCTTCTCCTCTCTCTCTGCGTCTCCTTCAAGCAAAACATCCCCCTGTACTGTTACAAAAATGATCAAGGTGATTAACATGCAATTAGGAACAAATTACAAATGACAAAAAAAACACCTTTAAAAACTATATTCGACTAATTTCACTTTTTACCAGAAGACGCTGGATTGTTTGGATACAGTGTGCAGATGGAGGCCGCTGCTGCTCATTAGAGATGTGAGAAATAGCTGAAAAGGTGGCGTAAAGAGGATTTGATCAATAATGAATTTTAATGAGCATCTATGTCCGATACTCATTTGTGTAATTACATCTTGCGATTTCTCCTGCTGAACGAATAATGAATGTCATTTGCATTTCCGGTAGCATTCATAGTTATTCATTAGATCCTTTACAGATCTGTCATTTCTGCTTTGTACTGTGTCAATTGACAAATGGTATTCTTGCAGCAGTTAGTTTGAAAAGCATTTAGTCACATTTCCTTTTCGTTTTATTCATGGCAGAGCGCTCTTTGAAGCTCTCACCGCAGCTTGTGTTGTGTCACGACACTGTTTTCGATTAACAGGTGTTTTGATTGTCTCGCTATGTAATGATGAGCATTCACACATTGCAAATGGTGCTTTGCCTCGTCACATTCTTTAATCGATGTGTTGTTCGCGAAGCCGCAGTGTGATTTCACGAAACTGGCCCCACACGATCGGACAAGGTAATGCGAGATCCCCACCACAATGCACTCATTATTTCAGCGTTCACACTTTCAAACGCAAGTTTGGAGTGACAAGAAGGCTGGGTCTTGCTTAATTTATGGCCAAAGTTAATATTTTATCAAATGATTTTCATACAGCAGTAGATAGAGTGGATTGTAGATAGTGATAAAAGTGTGGAAGGCAGAATACACGGGCATGGATTTCTCTATATGTTGTATGTGTCCTTTATCTAATTGTAAGTCTGATCCTCACTTAGGGGAAGTCACTACCTATCTGTTTCTGGATAATGAGGAATTCACACACACACACACACACACACTCACACACACACCCTATCCTTCATTTTTCCTGGAATTTATCCAGTACACACACACTCTTTTCTTTTCTCTCCAGCACAAAATCCCTTACACACACACACACACACACACACACACATTACCGCAGCACACTTAACAGACAGACACATACACTGTACAGCCGACTCCCTGTGCCAGTGATAATGAGCTACACCTTCTCTCTGTCATGTTCAGTTTTATCTCTCGTCACCATACCGATCCCAGACGGTGTGTGTTAGTGTGTGTGTGTGTGTATAAGTGTGTATCTTCTTTCCTTGCAGACAGACCCTTTTACACTCAGCTCAAACTGTATCCATTCACCTGCATCTCCTGGCAAATGGCAGAACATGTCTGCCTTTAAAGCAGATGTATATTGAGGCCTCATTTAAACCTATAGCATGAATTTTATTTTACAATCGTAAGATAATATAAGATTTATTTATCCCGAGGGAAATTATTGTGCAACAGTTGGCAGAAGATTCTAAAATGTACAAACATTTACAAATAGTGCAAAATGTTTTATACATATATATATATATATATATATAGGGTATATAGGTATATAAGGTGCAGTATTTGGCAAAATAACAACATAAGAATTGCCAAACCAAACTAAGTATGAAGGGGGAAGTAAGCCAGAATGAAGAATATGAAGATGAAGATGATGAAGATGATGAAGAGAGGAGAAAGAGAGAGTGAAAGGAAGGCTGTTTCGGAAAAAAATGATTTCATGTATGAGGAGAGCTGGACTGTGCTGAACAATATATATATGAAATATATATATATATATATATATATATGATATAACATGAAAGGAAAAACACATATGGCACAATGTGCAACTGTTTGTCTGTCAACCTTCACAGACGTTTTCACAGACTTGTAGCTTCTAGCATCAGCACAAAGCCACTATGTGTATACTTCTTTACATATTTCAAATTATGTAATGTAATAAGGTTTTGATTGATGAGACAACGCTGGAGAAAATAGTTGCAGTCCGTGCCCTGTTTACAATGTCCTAAGCATCTTTGCAAAAACAATTTTACGTCAAATTGGGAGAATAAATACTTATACTTGTAGTACAGTTTGTGTACACAAATGTGTTGAGGATTTGGATGTTTCAAGGCCTTACATTTATATTTAAAGGATCCTGAGAATAAATAAGAGAAAGGGAAGTGAATCGAAAAGAAAAAATTTAAATTGCATTATTCTCCTATTATCTCCAACCACTTAATCACTGCTGTAACAGAAGCTAATTACTGGGACTTACAGGAATACATAAACGCTACATGCTGACAATTACAGAGAGGGAGAGGGTGAGATGGCAAAGAGGAAATGGAAGAAAATAAATATGCTGTATAGAAAAGGAGAACATTACAAAAATACGAGTACAGTAGGAATACAGGAAAAGGGAGAGAGGGAATCACGTGGGAGAATCAATCACCTAAATCCCAACATTTTGCAGAATAAAAGGAAATTAATTTAATTAAATGTGTCCTTACCATTCAATGTTTTGACAAGAATATAAATGGTGTGAAGGCTGGCAGTATACTACAAATAAAACCAAGTCTGGCATGCTCGTGGTGGCTTAGCGTCAACAATCAAACACTGATTTTGGCTTCAGTCAGTTCATTGTGTGCAGGCTGAGCATCTAAATATTTCCAGAATTTCACAGTTTCATTCACCGTCTCTCAGTACAAAGTCAAACAACAAATAGGCGGCTTGTTGTTTTACGTATGAGCCCGATATGACAAGACCCCTGCTTCTGAAAAGAATACCACCGCACAAAGAAACCCGGTGCTGCAGTGAGTAGACCAGCTCAATCCTCCAAATGTAATTTTAGATATACTGCCGACCTTTCCTACACTGACTGACAGACTGCTGTCCTTTTCTCGAGGCATCAGTAGGCTTGAACTGAAGTGTTTTTCACATCCAATCACACCCACTTCACACATTGATAAGCCAGGTATGCAGAGGTGCTAGAGATGGCAAGAATGTAACTTCTCTCTCAACTGTTTTATATGTTTTACTCTATCAGGCTGTTTAATTGACTTAAATACTGTCAGGCGCTCTGCTGGCCTGCACATTGTTTGACTGTCTGGCTGAAAACCGGCGGGCAGACTCGTTTATATTCTACCCGCCAATTTCTTTCCCTTGCCCGTCTGCCTACCTACCGTCTGTCTTCCTCACTGCTTTCTAGTGAGGGTAAAAAAAAATAAATAGAAATAAAAAATACGGCGGATGCTGTGCACGGCAAAAAGTTGACAAATAGCCTCTTTAGGCACTTTGGGCTATTGCAATTTTGAATTTAGAGCAGAGATGAAAAATTGCAGTTTATAGTTTATCTATAGTGGAGTATCTACATTATCAACCACTTGTGAAGTAGTTGTTCATCTTTTGTATTTACAATTTACCCAGGAGAGTTTCATGTCCATCCAGGTTGTAGAAGTCCCGCAACTATACGTCACGTAACATCGTTTATGGAGAAAATATATCACATGACATGATGTATATGCAATGGAAAGAAGCACGAGCAAAATAAATCAAGGCAAAATGAAGAACAGAGAGGACGGCAGATGTTTGACATGAGGGTCACGGTCTCTTGAAGACATTTACTGTAGTTTTATAACTCCATTTACTCCTGATAACAATGTGTCAGCTGGTCATCTCTCTCTGTCCCAGCCGCATCATGAGGAGTAATTGCTGTCCTCTTCATTAGTTCATATGAAATCATTTCACCAGCAGTCTCTTCTGATATCATCCATCTTGTAATAATGACATATAGGACTTTGTCATCAAGTGGCTCTGCCCAGGAAATTACCCGGGCCATGTCTTCATCCTGGGAAGATTAAAAAGGCTAATCAGGCAGAGGAAATGGTGTAATGTTCAAATTGTGATAAGATACACACAGAGAGATTGATAACAACAATTCATTAATAGTTGGAAGGTCAGTCATGGACAAAGGATTTCTTGAAAATCCAAGGGATGCATAGAATAGCATAGCATTTTTTTTTTAAAAAATCCATTTGCAGTGGAATGCACAGAGCTCACAGATGGTTTGGAATGTGTGCTTGTGTGAATGGGAGAAAGAGAGAGTAAAAGAAAATCCCTTTTTGTTAATGAGTCTTCCCGTGTGCACTGAAGCCCTCGCTACCTTGCTCCTTGTATTCACACAACAGTGACAGAAACAGCACAACATTGCTAGCTGAATTGCGAATGAGTGCGCACTCCGCGGCAAATCCGGTGAAACTCATGCACACAGGCGCTCATGTGCAGAAACGCAAGGACCGGTGGCAGTGAATGGAGCACAGTCAGACACGAGCAAACACACACATACTCAATGCATGTCCACAGATACTCAATGCATGTCCACACATACTCAATGCATGTCCACACATACTCAATGCATGTCCACACATACTGTCCCCTGAAGCCTATCACATTACAATGAATCCCCGTTATGTCATGCTTCACATGTATACCTGCACTAAACTCCCCCTTGTGTCAATCGTGCATGTTACTTTCAATTTGTGTATGAATATCCAATTATTCCTTCAGTTCAAGCAGAGCCACGGGTCACACTTTCATTAGGTATAGACCTTTAAATGCATGGCCATTATCATTGGATCTTTGATGCATCATATAGTCTGCTACCAGCTGATTAGTAACATCACATCATATTCATGCAGGAGGACTGGGAGAATGTCATTGTCACCGTTGTCAATGCTATTAGTGTGCTGTTCTGTTTAGGACAAGGCTGTGAAAAAGGGCCTATTCCCTCCGCGTCCTGCTGTAGTGCCAATGTTCCCAACCTTCATTCATCCATCATCTGATTTCCATACCCACCTGCTCACCTGTTCTCAATCCGCTAATCAGCTTCCCAGCACATATACCTGCCATTGTGTGAACGGTTCCCTTCCAGATAGTTTATTGCGCATCCTGCCTTTCCTGCCTGTTTTTTTTTTTTTTGGGACCGCTTGCTCGCCTGACCGTTCTTTGTTTACCTGACCTCCTCTAAACAAACCCAGCTTTGAATCATCCACACAGTAAACCTTTGCTTTCACTTTACCTACATTGTGTTAGAGGCCGTTAAGTTTTGGTCTATTACCTGAAACATTGAACTTTTACATCAGCCTTTATGACCTGAAAAAAATCTCACAATTATTCTGCTCATTCCCCTGTGCTGACGCCCTGCTGCAGCTCACTGCACCAATCCAATAAGTGCTGGAGCTTTCATTTTGATTTTATGAAGCCAAACCCAACCTCTATGATCTTAATGAACACATATTATGAATACATAGAATAGATATAGTGAACATAAATATAAATAGAGTATATATATTTCTTTTTATATGGCATATGGAAGGTGAAAATCTAAATCAAGTTGTAGCAGTGGCAATATATTAGAAGTTATCGTCTGGTAGGATTCTTATGCACACTGAAGAAAATATCTGTAAAAAGCTTGGTGTCAGTACTGTAAATTAATTAGCTATTTTTCAAATATGAATAATTAATTGAAACACAAAGATTCCTCCAAACACCCAACTTTCTAGAAATCTACACACTCCATAGAGAGAACAGTTGTACTGTCGACCTTCTCTTAACTATTTCCACTGGGACAGGGAAGAGGAGAGGAAACGGGGAAAGCAGAAGAGTGTGAGGGAGTGAGAAAGAGATCAACCCAGTATTTTATCTTTACCAATTCCAAATCAAATGGGGGGGGGAGGACAGACAGACGGGAGGAGAGAGGAGGCGAGAAGAGAAAGCATCTGGAAACAGGCAGCAAGCTGAGAGACAGAGATACCTACTGGGACTTCCAGTCTTCAGCCATGAAGAACATTACCTCCAATAAACACAAGCACAACAGCTGGGCTAATCACTGCTCTCACTGTATGCATGTGTGTGTGTTCGCAGTATGTATCGCTTCAACTGCCTCTTTTATTTATGCATATCATTTCAGATGTCAGTCTGTATGTTTACCTGTTTGTGACCCCGAGCCTCGTGTTGTGTGTCCTACAAATCCGTACGCATTGAAGTGTGTCCGTGTGCCTTATTTGTCGACATTATGGTACAGTTTTTGCCAGGTTTGTTGCGTGCATCAGTGCATGTCGCCGTTTGCTCGTACTGTATGTGTGCATAACTGTTATTGGAGTGTTTTGAATTTAAACGTCAGTCTGTTTGTATATTTGTGGGTGAATGTTGTCATACTCTTGTCATTTCGCTTACTGGAGTTGTGTGCCAGCGTGTGACGTGTACGTGTCTGTGTTCATGTTTGACTGTGACCTTGCGGTTGTATATTTACACATGAATGCGAGCAGTTTGTAGGGGGTTATCCATACATGTAAATGTGAGGATATAAGTGGATTTTTTCTTGTTTGATTACATTATACAACCACTTTCTGAATAAAGAAATTAAGCAAAAACTAGTTGTGTCAATGTGTTGTGCATGTGAATCTATCTATCTATCTATCTATCTGTCTATCTATCTATCTATCTATCTATCTATCTATCTATCTATCTATCTATCTATCTATATATATATATATATATATATATAGATACAATGACAGTTTCTAAGGATGACAATGCCACCTAACTAAGCCCATCCCTTTTTATTTTTTCAATATTCTTTCTTTTCATGACTAATATTCAAATGACATGTCATTTGTTTATATTTATTCGTATTTCCTTACTAAAAAACAATGACAGATTCTAAGTATGACAATTTCACATCACTAAGCCTATCCCTTTTCATTTTTTGATTATTTTTTGATTATTTTTTCAATATTTTTTCATTATTTTTTCATTATTTTTTCATTATTTTTTCATTATTTTTTCTTTTCATGACTAATATTACAATGACATGTAATTTGTTTATATTTATTCGTATTTCCTACCAAAAAAACAATGACAGATTCTAAGCATGACAATTTCACATCA
>CALSCE010009347.1:4486649-4547669 GCA_943593645.1 Bovichtus variegatus | reverse complement strand
TGACAGATTCTAAGCATGACAATTTCACATCACTAAGCCTATCCCTTTTTATTTTTTGATTATTTTTTGATTGTTTTTTGATTATTTTTTAAATATTTTTTGATTATTTTTTGATTATTTTTTGATTATTTTTTGATTATTTTTTGATTATTTTTTGATTATTTTTTGATTATTTTTTTAAATATTCTTTCTTTTCATTACTAATATTACAGTGACAGGTCATTTGTTTATATCTTTTGGTATTTCCTAACTAAAAAACAATGACAGATTCTAAACATGACGATTTCACATCACTAACCCTAACCCTTTTCATTTTTTGATTATTTTTTGATTATTTTTTGATGGTTATTATTATTTTTTGATGGTTATTTTTTCTTTATTTTTTCATTATTTTTTCTTTTCACAACTAAAATGCAAATGAATTGTAATTTGTCTATACTTTTGGATATTTCCTACAAAAAAAGCCAAAGAATTACCTAAATTATCAAAAGAAAACTTGAAAAAAGACCAACTTTCAAAAAACCTTTGATTAAAAATATTACCTGAATTTTAAATTTTAAATATATGAATCTGTGTATTAATTTTTATAGTTTCGTATTGAATGCACAATAACAGGGTAGCTATGTTTATACATGGTACTAGGCCCACTTTAATGTAAAACACAATATATATATATATATAGTATATAGTAGGGGGTCCCTGCTCCATCTCTCCATCAGTTTGGGGGTCCTTGGCCTGAAAAACGTTGAAGACCCCTGCTTTAGAGTACAAAAGTGGGCAGGGCTATATTGGCCGTGGTCAAACTGAGATTACATTTTAGATAAATGTAGTTATATCTCCTTTTTTTTCTTTTCACACTTCCAACACTCCTGAGAATAGCAGCGGTCACTATTTGCATGTTAAAATGTACATAAGTTGCATTAGTTTATTTACCAGCTAACTAAATACGCATGTTTGAAATGTATCATCGGAAATCCATATAACTACTTTCTTAGCTTCTGCAAGTTTTTTGGACATTGTGTCAGCGTGGTTTTGATGATTACGTGACCGAAACTTTCTGCCGTATAATATCCCTGCAGTCTGGGTCAAACTGATCTGAATTTATATTTGATTTCATTTAGTCACATATTGTCAGGGCAGTCTAACCCCGGCACTCGCTGATTTGCAATGTTGGTTCAAAAGTAAAATATTCACCCGTCCCTCATTTTAAGTCGAACCCAACTGTTAGCTAAAAACTTTTCATATTGAGTGAAACAGTCCAAGTCTAAGTAGTGTTAAGGCCTCAAACCTCAAATCGCTCTGTCTGGGAGAATAAAGCCAGGAAAGATTGTAAAATTAAATCAATACTTTCTCTTGTTATGGTTACGATAAACAAAGTGGAAAATGGTCCAGATGATAAAAAAAAGGACACGCTTTTCAAAAATTTGTCTTTGTTTTTTTCGATGCTGTTTGTAAGTGAAATGTGTGCCTTCGTCCCCCCGTCTGCTCGCAGCAGAAATTCTTCAAACTTTTGCTCAGTTTGTTTTGGAGGAACAGCGCTGCCCTCTGTTTGTGTTGTAAAGCAGTCCAGCAAAATAAAATGCAGTGCAAAATGTGTTTGTGGTCATTACTTCTAATGTCTTAAAATTGTTCTAATGTCTTAGTTTTAGACAGCAACTTAAAAAAAAAAAAAAAAAAAAAAGTTTAAATATCAAAATAAAGAAGATGTTTGTGCGATAACTTGCATGAATGTGAAATGTTAACAGTCTCGTCTGGCAGTGGCAGCATACTGATGGATAGACTTGATTACCCAACACAGCTTCAAAACGACACCTTTCACCTGCCTGAGCCAGATACTCTGGAACTGCAATCCCCTCTACTTTTTTATCTCTGACCCATCTCTGCAACCGCTGTCTCTGATCTCACTGTCATCTCTCCCTCGTTGTTATTTTTGACGGATATGAGCTCTTGTCCTGCACCGCTCGGCTCAGAGGTCATACAGACAAGTGGTCCAGTAAACACAGGCTCAATACACACTCTGGGTTCACTCTACACACGGGCCGACATGTACTCGACAGAGCAATCACAGAAAACGTGTTTATGGAGCAACAGTGTTATTTTTCTGGTGGCTGATGTGCAGTTTATAGAACAACAGCACAGAGCAGGTAAACCAAAATGTAGTTTAACATGTGTGACAAATAGATAGTCTACATAATAGGGTAAATAATGCACTTTGGGACCTAAATTGTTCTTTGTGGTTTCTTCAACCTTTACGGGACAGTCTCCATCACCATACAAGGTATGATATACTTATAAATAAATACATGTTATTTTTTTAGGCCTTTAGCTTTAGTTGATGGAATTGATAATAGATTTTTCCAGTTTTAGCAAAATATAACAGACATTAACACCCATGTCCATCTCAATGTGACAAGACGCATATTGTAACTTTTACACTTTGTTGAAACTTCTTTCAGAAACAAGGCTGATACCTCCATTAGGAATAGCAGAAATAACTCAAGAAATTATAACAGGGTGTCACTTGTTTTGTAAGCCAAGCAGGAAACAAGAAAAGGGGACAGTAGGAGCAGAGACCTTCCAATTTACAGCAACACAGGGATTCTGGTAAGATTAGGGATGGGTGAGGAGACACACACACACACACACACACACACATATGCTTAAAAACAATTACACATCTTGCCCTCATGAATTCTCAAGGAAGGATAGAAGTTAAAGTATGGATTACTCTTCATATTTCATACAGCATTTGTGTTTGTAATATGTAAATACACACACACACATTCACACGTGAAGGTGTGCCGTGTCTACTTCTTCTCATTCTGGTATTTTTGATACTATAGTTCAGATGATTTAAATTGAACATTTCTGAAGACAAAGATATTTACAAACGATTCGTCTAGCGTCCTGCCATCCTCACCTCTTTCTCCATTCACTACAGAGGTGCATCTGCATTTGACAGACACAGCTGGAAGTGATGTCCCACACTCACACACTTATTTCCGTCCCTCCATGGGAATAGCACCGACAGCTCCGTGATCTTGCACACACCACGTCTCGTTTAAATGAGCCAAAGGGGAGAACGACATCACTGCCTACTGTCATGGTACAAGTAAATGCACATTAGCAAACATTCACATGTCAACACCTGTTCAAGCTTTCTAAAAACAATGCAAAAAATATATCTTAAAATGTTCAACTGATCCTTATATTTGTGTTTGCATGCGCGTGCTACAGTGTGCAAACTCATGTGCCTGCACACCTGTATGTTTACTGCATTCTTCCATCTGCATGAGTGCACATATCTGTGCCTATTCATGCTGCACGTTCCTCCACCCTTACGCGTGTGTGTTACAATGTGGATCCTGATGAGAGCATGCCCATGTGTACGTTCATTCATGTGCGTCTGAGTGGCTATTATTTAAGAAAGCTATAGCTGCCAAGGTCGGTTTTTCCCATCTAATATTGCATTATCGGACTCCAGCCTGCCCTCCTGATGCCTGATGTGCACTGCAGTAATAAACATGAGTAAACTGTTTGAGCAGCATGTCACCCAACATCTCCCATATAGGGGTCACATTTGCCGTGTTCTAAACGAATTATGCAGCGGTGCACCAGGAGTCCTGAATAAACTGTGCACATGTATAAAAGGTAATACGGTAAAACTCAAACTGGCTCTCGAACGGACAAAAGTACAACAACACACATGCACCCAGATCTTTGACAGCCACTGCAGGCTTAGCCCTTAGCGCTGAGGGTAAGTGACAGTTTGGCCCGATGCAAGCCAAGCCTTCTTTACATCTGCTCTCTCTTGCACACACACATACACACACAAACACACACACACACTGAGGGGTGATTAGGGTCAGTGACAGGGTGCAAGCAAAGCCCTTTCTCTTTCTTCCTTCATCTCTCTCCAATTGCCTCCGTCTGTTCTACACGGTCACCCCGAGGTGCTCAGAGCCGGTGACAGGGGCCCCCTGAGGGCCAAAAGCTTGTCGGACAGTGACAACTGACTGTTGACAGCCTGTCCCAAAGGCACCGACACACTCAAATACACACCATCCCCATATATTTTCCACCTTAGTTACACTGGCATGGTTCTCTCCTCTTTCTCTGCCTCTTCTTCCTTTGTTCGCTTCTCTCTCTCTCACTTTGCCGTCGTCTTTTTCTCTCTCTACTTCCTCCCTCTTTCTCTGATTTAAACTGCTGACTCAGGCAGTTACTGTAGCGTTGGCTGTCCCAGTCAGCCCTCAGCCCAGTGCTGGCACCTTACACTGGGGAGCTAAACGGTTCTGACCGTGCCTGAAGCCCTGGGGGGAGGACACAGGGCTGCTGTGTCGGTGGGTTGATGGGTTTGTGTTGAGGTCCAATTTGGGGGATTGGAGGCCTTTAGAATTGCAGGGTCTGATGTGGGAATATATCAAACTTGGTAATAGTCTAAAAAAATAATGTGCATGCCAGTTAACATGAGCATAATAACGCCGTGACTTTGTCCATAAACTTGTAACTAACTAAACTGAAAACTGACCCCCCTCCCCCGCCCCCCAAGTTCTGTTTGCCGTTTAAATTTCTAGAGAGTTAAAGAACATACAAGACATTAAGATATTTAATCTCGCTGACATGCTTGTTGCGTTCGTAATTACAAACTCATGCTTTGCAGCCAAACATTGTACTAACACAGAATCCTATTTTAGTTTTAATTGACAGGCCCATTGTTTCGGGGAAATGAAAGAAAGACATTGAGAAAAAAAATCACCATAATGCATACAACAGCTTCTATATGCAATAAAACGAGAGAATCCTTTTGGACAGATCAGCAGTGATAAAACCTCAGCAGAATGCTTTCCATCTCCGTTATTTAATGGGCTGTAAATATATAAAAATCCTAACAGTAAGCAACCTTCTGATCCCTCTTCCTCTACACTAACTCTCTGAATGCATTATGAATAGTTAATGGCTGGCTACTGTTAGACAAAGGCTGTCAAAACATTTATTGATGTCGTGTAATTTGAGTGCATGTGCACGCACTCAAAGAGTCAAAAACAAAAATAAAACACTGCCATTGATAAATATTGGACTGCAGTTTCAAACAGCTCCGTGTAGTAATCAGAGAACAACTTGCTTACAGCATCAACAGCAAAGAACTTACAAAGCTTTACATCATACACAGACACACACACGCACGCACACGCACACACAAAGGTTTGTATTTCCCCCCTTCGCTTCTTTAATTTTAGAGCAATTTCAAAATATTTCAAATTCCTTCTGTTTTAGAATAAAATAATCTGACCTTTTGAAACATTGGTTTATTTTTTCAACTATTTATTCAACAATTTCTTTTTCTGCTTCTCAATTATTGATGCTATTATGTACAATTCATGTTTGCAGACATATTTCCAAAATGTTTCTACATCCTGGCAAATGAAACCATGCCCACAAAATAGCTGCTTGAGAAAGCAACAGCACATATTGGAAAGATCCTGTGGGCTGATCTTCAGCCTTTGCAGAATACAAAGTTGGTGACATCAACCAGATCAAGAGACTCGATTGAGGATTTAACAGATATGAATACATCTCATTATTAGCATAGTTGTCTTTATCATATGAACAAGGCATGCTTTGACAGCTTCACTGTAGTATTAGCGTGTAAGCTCTGCTTTCTAGATCCCATGCTGTGCCATTTTAGCTGAAGCCAGCAGTAATAAGAGTATCTGATCTGATTTCAAGACAAACGCTCCACCCACGCTGCATGTATTCATACCTGAATAGCTGCTTATATTTTCCTGGATTACTGTTTGTTTCCGTTCTTGGATGAAACTCAGATCTGACAGCAAGAAAATAAATACATGTGCACAGAAGAGCAATGACAAAACATGTCACCTCGTGTTGTACCTCATTGTTTCCGCAGAGCATTTTTCTTTGAGCTTTGACTGAATTAAGAAGTTTCCACAAATGGCAGTCCAGTGTTTTACTGTCTATTTTCTTTTTTTTTTTGGCTTGTTATACTTCCTCCTAGCACTGGCTCACTCAAACTGACAGTTACCACTGATCACCATAGTAACACCGACCAATTGAGATTTAGGCCTTCATGTCCAGAAGGCCTGTAACTTACATACTCCATAAAAATGGGGTTGTATTCTCTTCACAAGAGGAGTTTGTTTGAATGACCCACTGATAGAAATACTCAATACTTTGTAAGTGTACATTTAAAGAAGTTGTGAGGTATGATCTGATGTATTCAAAAATGGAAGCAGAGGGGAACAAGGGGACGTCTGTTTTTATTGATAGTCATTTAGCAACAGCGTTCTTCCAACTTAAACCTCACAAATCAAGCATGTGTGTACAGAGAAAGTACAGAGAAAATTAGACCTTGAGAGAATTTGATGTTCGAAACTACCACTTGACACACCACATACTAAGATATTCCTTAAAAAGCTATGCTACTTTTATAATGTAACACTGGCCTGCCATAACTTCCTGTAATTAGTCCAAAAGTCTGAACCATTCAAAAAATGCTTTCACACTAGAAAACGATCTATGGTTCTATTTGATCCGGAACATGACCACCTCTTTTCATCGGATTAGGCTGTTTGGTACGGGGAAGGTTTCACTGTAATTTTGGTTTGGATCAAAACCAATACATTACAGGACATTTAAGAGACGCTCTTATCCAGAGCGACTTACAGTGAACTAACTACAGGGACAGTACAATGTACAACACTCAGGAGCACAATGGTGGCAGCCTGGTATTGAACTCACAACCTTCCAGTGATCTATTTGAAAGCCTGACTAGACGACTAGACTACCACCACAACCAGTATCGAACTGTCCTTTTACCTCTGATCTGGTCTCCACCAACTTCTGATGGAAATATTTGTCTCTTCGATGGTTAAATGCTCTGTTATATTCATTAGCTATGCAATATATTTGGCTGTCTACCATTTGGTGTTGGCAAGTATTGCTCCAGAGAAAATTCCTGTTGTCATCTTACAACTTCTCCTCTTGCTCAACACATTCTACAAAAGTGCTCTTGAGCATGACATTTGACTTCTAGGTGTTCCTGTGGTGCTGTTCAGTGGCTAGCTTAATCACTTTAGTGTAAATGAATAAACAAAAGTAAATCGTTGTCAAATTATTATTAAATATGAAAAACTACCAAATAGGTGTAAAACGCACTAAAATACAAACCTACACTCTCAAGCACTCGGTTCTTTGTCAGCAGAGAATGTAAGCAGCTCCAGTCAAGAGGTATAGTATGCTTTGCTTTATGAAAAGGGATTATGGCTTCTGATGTTAAGTGGCTGGCAGACCTGCAGCAAAAATAAATAACGATTCATTTCTTACAATTCTTCTCTCTCTTTCTTTGACATCTAGAAAGTAAGCTTAGCAATTTTGAGAGCTTGTTTCAGAATCCAGCTCACTGCAAATCCAAGCCGGTTCTGTTTTCTTGTTTGCTGCATTGTTCCATTATAAACCCCGTCTCTCTGTTCCTCTGTCTCTCTTTCATTACCTTTCTCATAACAAAAGCTGGCAAAACTTTCTTTCTGGTGTTTTCAGTTATTTTGTTTGTGCATGCCTGTTGTTTTCTTGAAAGTAAAAGTCCTATAAAAAAAGTCAACCAGGGGATTTGGCTTTGCGTTGGACCTAATCGTATGCATCCCGTAGTTTACACTTTGTATTTACACTTACAGTTTGACACATTTACAGTTTCAGTTAAAAATGCACTTAGTTTCACGTACAACGTTGGAAACTGTTGATTAAGTCCAACTTACAGGGAAAAAAAATGGTTCATGTGTTCAACAATATTCCTCTGGTCCTAAAAAAATATTTGTAAAAGCACTGAATGGATCAGTTTGACTGGTGGAGGAGCTCTGTGGTCCTTATAGGCTGCTTTCAGACCGATAGTAGCCCTGCGTGAAAAAACACAGCCTCTTTCAATTGGAGCCAGTCTGGCAGCACTGTATGCTGTCCCACTTCAGTCTTCTCTGTAAACAATTAATCAAATATCACTGTCTGCCACTGTTCTTGGTTGGCGGTGTGCACTGTAAACAGGCTACGGTAGAAATGATAAAACTAAAGACCTAAAGCTTAAACCAAATCTGGTGGCTGTTACATAACTGACGGAGGTACATAAAACAAAAATCTTGAATCACAACAACCCTAAACCTGACATCACGATTACGGGCCCTCATACACCTTGCAAGATGTACTGTATTTTTCTAGCTTTTCCTTTTCCTAAGATGTCATGCTGGTGTTCCTGACCCCAGATCGAAAACCGCCTGGCAGCTCAAGTCACAAGCTTGTGGGTGATGATCTCCCTAAGAGCTCCTCCAGTCTGCCAGCTCAGTGCAGTATTGGTGAGGTCCGAGCCAACAGTAGCAGTTAGCTGAGCCTTTATTTATGAAAAGGGATTTGCTCTCCTCATGTTAAGTAGCTGGCAGAACAGCAGAAAAAGCAAATCGCTAATACTTCCTTCCGTTTCTTTCCTCCCTCTATCCCACTCTTGTAGGAACTTGAAACTAAAGGATATTGGGAACCAGCCCAGCAGGGATTTTGGCTGCTGTCTTTATACTCTTTACATTATAGACCACATTCATATTCTGACTCTGTAAGAGCAGTACAGCACAAATAAGCTGAAGTGTGGTGGTGAAATGTTCCATTCAAGCCTTAAGGTTTAATCTGACTCCCTTTCAATCTTCTCCGTCATTTACTCTGCTCATGGTATTGTAAGTGATTGCCAAAGTGGCGTTCAAAGTAAACTGGTAATCATACACTCCCGCAAAGTTCTCTACACTTTGCTAACCCTTATAAATCTTTCTTTCCCTGGTTTGTATATTTTTTTCAGTGTCTCCTAATATTTCTTCTTGTGTCTCTGTTCTTATGTGTCCTCATAAAGCAGATTGTCAAACTACTTATGGATAAGTTGACACAGAATGTCTTCTTATTAGAAACAGCATTCTGGGGGAATACTTGTAGGACGACAGGGTTGCACATATTCATTTGTTCTTTCCTTGGAGCTGCCATTGCATGCACTGTGCACTGTCTTGCTCCAGTGATCATTGAGTCTCTAAGGTTTAAGTGCTTTGCTCAAGGGCAGGTCAATAGTAATTATTGACTGCAGGGTTTCTGTACATTCACTCCACCCACTCAGGTTTTCCCCAGATGGTACAAGAAATCCAACAGTCTCAAGCCAAAGGAAAGAGTATCAGTGGGTGTATATTTACGTGTGTGTAAATCCCGGACACTTGCTCTCATTACAAATGAGTAAAATAGCAACACATGAAAATATTAATTACGAAAGAAGCAGCATTATTTCACCAACAGCCTCAATAGGCCAGAATGCAATGCTAAGAGATAGGTTTTTTTCTGCTTTTAAAAAGAATATATAAACAACAAAATATAATGTTCTGTTTATATATAATATTACCAGCGAAAAAAGTTTAGCCAACTATTTTTTTGCTTTATTTACTGTGAAACATTATCAATTTGGAGATATGAGGGACCGAGCTGGCGGGCATGAGGACTCTCAGGTCCTCAAAAAGAGGGTTTTATTTATCCAAATATGAAAGAAACATTTAGCAAATTTTGCAACAAAGTTATAGGCCCATAAAAGGGGTCAACTTAACAGAACTAAACTCAGGCTATAATGACTTAACACAAACTGAACACAAAGAGGAACATATATGTATATAATGGCTTATCAGAACATTTCTTTTAAACACAGGGGTAACACAAACACTGACACCTAAACTAAAACAAAACTAAACAAAACAAAACAAGACAATTATTCTATCACTATAAATATTTCAGCTATAACTCGAAACAGAAGCACCAACAGACTAACATAGTCTAAAGACATAAACGACATCTCTAAAGTAGAAGTCCTAATTCCCCCCGTGATGTGGCCGACACTTGGTACATTCTGATTGGCCACTTCCTGCGCATCCTTTGCTACAGCCAGACAAGACGTCCCTCCAGCAGCAGGAACCAGCAGTGGCAGCCTCAGCACTGGTAAATCTGAATCCACTGTGTGGCAGTAGGCCATCGGGGGAGTTTGTCTACTTTAACCTGAAAATGTGCTTAAACCACTCTGCTTTTACTTGTCTTATTATTTTTCACTGCATATATTTGGCAGTGTCGTAAGGGTAAGCGTCTGTAAAACTATTGCAGTGACTTGGTGTTATGGGATCCAATGAATTATTTATTTCTCTTCTTGGCGCTTTTTCTCGACTTGCCAAGTAAGAGGTTGTGACCTCAGGTGGACGCTGACAGACAGGATTGTTCCCCACATCCACATGAGCGTACAGAGGGTCAAGAAACCACCATCGAAAATCGTTAGTTCTACAAAATGCTTACAGTACAATAACACGACAGTCCTAATGATGGATTCAACTCTGTGGCCGGTCCTGAAGGAGTCTTAAACCAATTGAAAAACAAAGTCTGTGGTAAGGTAATACTTTCAGTTAAATTATTACATGCACCTCCGTTGCTATAGAAAGGGATTTTTACTTTTTTTTACTTTTTAAACCTCCATTTGTTTTAAGTGTTTAGTGAACATTAGGTGACAATTAATCCCAAATACAAGAAGATTGGAAACCACACAATGGAAAACATTCAGACCATCCTCTAACACCTTTTTAACCCATTATAAATCTATTTATACATCAACTCTGGCTCTCAGAAATTCTCAGCATTTACCCCACCCGCTGAGGGGTCATGACCCCAGACGAAGAGGCAGACAGCGCTGTCGTGGCTATATATAGCTGTACGTGTTCTCCTAAATCTAGGACCCAAATATGTCGACAATCTTGTGTGTTTTTGTGTGCCCACAGAAAAATGTGTTTGTGTTTAATCCTACACATGCATCAGCCTTCAGGAACACAACAAACATTGGTTGCGTAACTGTGTGCTGTGGGGTTTGTTGAAGTTGCTAATCAAGGACTGGAAGCATTCTTTTGCAGATCGTAAGTTGCTTTGTTTAAAAGCCTCCGTGTAATGTAGTTGCGTGTGGGAACCAAATTTCATTTTTGAGACTTTTAATAGCCTACCGTGAAATGTTATATGTAATCTTGCTGTATTTGTCTTGGCCACAGTGTCAAATAATTGCTTCCACTGACCCCTCCAGGCTCTGTCGGACCTTTCTAAGCCCTGTTTGGCCGTTTAGTACTTCGCCGACCGGTTTGGCATTACAATTTAAATTCCAGATTCACCATTCGCTAAATCCTTCCACAAATTGTGTTGAATATTGCACATTAATATTGCACCTTACCCCATCTCAGCTCATCTTATTTTTTTATTTTTCTACATATATATATATATATATATATATATATATATATATATATATTGTATAAAACCTTTTGCACTATATGTAAATGTTTGCATCTGGTACTGCCTCCTACTGTGTATTGCAACTGTTGCACAACAATTTCCCTCGGGATAAATAAAGTTCTATCTTGTCTCATCTTAAAACGGGGATTGTCATAACTTTGAAACCATTGCAAGGGTTGTTGAGCATCGTAAGTGGTGTGCATGGGGCAGAAAACACCATGATGTTGAGCAGTGTGACTAAATCCTTAAAGTTTTCCTTTTTCGTTATGCTTGGTGTATGTCCGTCAAATATAGAAAACATTACAGGAAACATTATGCCACACAGTTTGAGTCATGTTACACAAGAACACAATGAACTGGAATCGTTTTTGAAATGAGAGCTTTAGCGCTCGGCCCTGCATCACTTTACAGCTTGTTAGCACTCAAGTGTTGATCCCACAACTATGTCCGGCTGCGGCGAGAGACCGTATCTTTACATGTTGAAATGACTGCTACCTCTCAATTGGTGAAAACAATGGCACGCAAGCCTTTGTTTTTCTCTTCGGTTAAGAGCATTGGAAGTGGCTCTCAGAAAAAGGCCATGATTCTGTTTGGTTGCTATTATGCAGAAAGCGTGTAGGTGAAGGAAGGTAGGAGGCATGCCTCAAACATGGAACTGCCTGCCAACTGTAGTCACACAATAGTTCTGGCATATGTACAAATATAAACACGTGTGGACAAATATGCAGCAGTGAAAGCAGGGAATGTATTTGAACGTTCACATGCAGACACACACACACACACACACACTTATGACCAAGGTAAATGATGCTCATTTGAAACAATGCGTCATTGTGTCCTTTTTAAAACTTATGTAAAGAGGGTTTTTATGTTTCAGGCAGACGAACAACCTCAATTTTCTGAAAATGCAACTCGCTGCCTTATGTGACGCTCTATTGACAGTGAAAATCTGTGCGTGTGTGTGTGTGTGTGTGTGTATGGATGTGCGTTGCTTTTACAGTAGAAAATCATATTCATGGGAGTTTAATGTAGCGTAAGCTGTCCTCTTGTGCCTGAAGCCACGGTGAAGCCTGAGCCAATATGATGATAAGCCTGGCTTTTTTTTAATAACTTGGAGAGGTGGAAACCGAGGGTTAATATACATTGCAGTTAATTGATAAAAAAACAAAAATGTTCAAACGACATAAATGAATAAATGTTTTTAAAATGTTCTTTCGACGTTTTCTTGCCATTTGGCTGTTTTTGACTGCTGAGAGTTAAAACTCTTCAAGTGCAGTCGTCTTGAAAGCCTCAGGATACAATTTGAGACACTGCTCTACATTTTATCATGGCAGACAAATTCCACTTCACACTCTGCTGTGATTCATATAATGAACTGGCTGGTCTTTTCTAACGTGAAGAGACGGGCATTGCATCAATCTATAATTCTCTGCTCCTGGAACGGTTTTATAACTACCAGTCATTTAAATCCTGATCTTACAGACCGCAGCGCCGGTGAGTTACATGTTCCACACACAAATGTTCATATTGCAGGTGAACGTGTTTGTCATGTACAATTTTCTTCTCTGAGGTGCTCAGATAATTTTCAGTTTAAATAAATGTAAGTTCTCTAACTCTAATCTTAATGAAAAGGAGAGAGGGCAGTGAGATGACATTTAAAAGACTGCAGGTAAAAATGAGCTCATTAACTAACTCTAACTAGGTAGCTGGTATATTTACATTGAGGGGAAAACTGAAATGTTGATTTAATGTGCACTGTCCCTGGTGAAACAACAAATTAAACAAGGCAGGATAGCCGCACGCTCGTGGCTAACATGCAGCACGTTGTAGAATCCTCTCCCCGTGATTTACTGTTTACATGCCCTCCCCCGTTCCAGGGACCTCTGTATTTATCTCTGCCTAAAGGGGCACCTCAGAGTACTGTTCCCCACTATAACTTCCCCCACCGCCCTCATCTCTTTTCCTGCACCAAATAATTGCTGTGACTATCCAGAGAGCCTCTGTATCATCAAGAATGATGTAAACACAGACGAGCCGCCCCCCCAGCATCGGGATTACTTGTAGAAAAAAACGTTCAAAGCGGTCTGTCATGAGAGTGAACCTAAAAAACAATTCCCCTTCACACTGCTGTCTCCTCTCCACCACAGCTGTAAAGTTTTGTGACTGCATTTTGCAGGGTTGTGAAGCTACCGCCTGACAAGATATGTCTACAGACAGAAATGTGAATGCCTGGCAAAGTACTAAACACTCAGTGGAAGTTCCCGCTGCAGTAGGTTGGCACCAGGACCACCTGTCATCTAGGTGGACGTGGTGCCATGATGACACGCACATAGACTTACAAGGTGAAAACATTGTGTCTCGGTCTCGCTGGAATTTTCTTTTACGGAAATACTGACTGTCTTCTCGAATACAGCGACTGCCACTAATCACAGACACACAGCAGTAGCATGGAAATATTTCAGCGTTCGTTCATTTGCATTTTCTCCTTGTGGCATGTGCATTTAAAAGAAACACCCCGCCGGTCAGAGAACTCAAGTCACAAGCAGCCTGCCGCCATGACACATGTTCACACACTCGGGCACAATCACTGAGTCACATGTTTTTCTTCTCCAAGATATTGGAGTGACACACTTCCCACCCACACAAAGATCTACATAGAGCTCCACACAAACACTCAATCATTCATTGTCTGGATGTTTCCCTCCAAACAAATCGTGATGTAGAAATCTGTCTGAACCATGCTTCAACTTCCCTCTTCCTCCCCCTTTCTCTCCCTCTTTCACTGACTCACTGTTTCCCCTTCTATTCTCCCCCCACCATGCTTTTTCATCTCTGTTCACCTTCCTCATTATCTCTCTGCTGTTCTTTTTCTTCTTTCCCCCTTATATTTCCGTCTCTAGATCTCTTATTGCCGCTAGTTTACTTGCAGGAACAAGTTTGCTAGAAAGGCAGCGCTCTCTCTCTCTCTCTCTGTCTCTCTCTCTGTCTCTCTCTCTCTCTCTCTCTCTCTCTCTCTCTCTCTCTCTGTCTGTCTCTCTCTCTCTCTCTCTCTGTCTCTGTCTCTGTCTCTGTCTCTGTCTCTGTCTCTCTCTCTGTCTCTGTCTCTGTCTCTGTCTCTCTCTCTCTCTCTCTCTGTCTTGCTGGCTCACTCTCTCTGAAGTATTTTCTGTTGCCTGTAGCTGTAACAACATGGTATTGATGCATCAGTCTGCTGCTTTCTGCATCCTCAGCAAAAGGATGAAACATCCTGTGACACACACACACACACTGAGGTGTGTGTGTGTGTGTGTGTGTGTGTGTGAATTGGGAAAAGAGCTGATGCATGTGTTGGGAAAGTCTGCAGACTTTTGATAAAATAATGAAATACAAATTAGTCGTCAGGAGTGAAAATAAGTCCCACATGTCAGTTTGTTCTCTCCTGCTATCTGAACCCAGCCATACCTCCTTCTTTATTGTATATACTGTGTGTAAATCCACCCTTACACAGGCACACGGGCACACACCTTTTTTCTTTACTGCCTGGTCTTTATCTTGCAAGTGCACCTGCGACCTCCTGATTTTCAGCGAGAAGAAGAGTGTGAAAGCAGCTTTAAATTCTTATAACAAAGTTGAAGAATCAAAGGTGAGGATTAAAAAAACATGAATACATGCTTTTTAATTCATAGTTCTCTCTCTGTCTCTCTCTCTCTCTCTCTCTCTCTCTCTCTCCGTCTATCTTTCTATCCCCTCCCATTAGGTAGAGGTTAAAAATCTAGTAAAATTTTTTCTTTTTTTTTATGCGCTTTCTCTTTTTTTCTTCTCTTCTCTGGCTTTACAAAGTGGGGCAGCACTACAGCAATACTGCAAAACAGAGAGGGAGGGGCGTATCGTGGAGGGAGGATAGAGGAGTCGAAAAAAGTGAATGAGAGGAACAAATGAGCAAGAAGTAAAGGAGAGACACATTGAGACAAACGGCTAGCTAAGTCAACCTCATCCAATGTGCTCATTTCCAATTAGCATGCTCGTTAACCCCACAGTCGCACGGCCTGTTTAATTATTTCCTTCGGGGAGACGTCTTGTAAATCACAATACATGCAGTAAAATCTTCTGAGGAAGGCACATGCACAGCACTGCAGCAGTAGGCAGGTTGGTGGTGCCCTCATGACTCACCAGGATGCTGTATATAGATACGCTGAACATCACTGAAGTCCTGGATGGGTTGCATTCATATATTGTTTGTATCCAAAGCACTTTGTACATTTTCTGTCATTCACACACACACTCTGCCATGCTGCCGTGCAAGGTGCTGGTCTAACCATCAGGAGCAATTTGGGGTTCAATATCTTGCCCAGCTACTCAGCAGTAGCTCAGTCCATAGACTCTGTTTGGGAACCAGAGGGTCGCCGGTTCAAGACCACAAACAGACCAAGTATTGGTTCTGGATTGAAATAGAATAGCTGCCCACTAAGTTAAAAGCAGAGTCTAAATTCCACTATGTGCTGTGTACATATGTGACCATTAAACAAGAGTTCAAAATCCTCCATTTCCATTGATCAAGGATAATTCAACATGTTCACAGGAGCAGCCAGATATTAAATCTCCCTGTCATAAATGGACAACCCACTCTACCTGCTGAGCCACAGCCACCATATTAAGATGGTGGGAACATAACCCTGTCCCCATATGCTTGAGGGAGGTGGGTGGTTCACCAGACATAAATGTGTCAAACCAACCACTTAGTCTTCATCAAATTGTGTTATTTCTACATTGTTTCTGAGAATTCATGGCTTTTCCTTTAGTTTGTTATGGCGGATGACTAAATGGGCCTACTGTGAAGAAGACTTAGTCGTAATCTTCCACTTATCGTTAGTGGAGCACATTTTAAGGTTTTCTGATTCGATTCTATAAATGTTTTTTTTTTTTTTTTGTGCACAGGTTTTGCACCTTTTGCCTTTTTTTTTTTTTAAATCAAAGAACCAGATATTTTCTAAAGCTCATCTTTTGTTTGCACAAAATGGTCTAAAATTCCTTTTCAGGACCCTGGACCTTTTCCTCCACCACATTGCAAATGGGAAGCACACGCATGATTGGCGGTAACGCTCTGAAAAATGTAGCAATGCACCAGCAAAAGGCTGGGACGATGAAAAAGCACTAGCTGACGGAAATATGGATCCAAATATGCAGGTTTATATTCAACAACTTGTCAATTAGTTTGAAGAGCCTCCTTTTACTGTGGGTTAGGGCCTTGTGCAGCTTTAAGTGCTATGCTCAAGGTTACTTTGACAGCTCTGACTGCATTACCGTTAGCAGCAAGCTGGGCACTGGACTGTGTGTGGGAAGAAGCGTTTGTCATACATCCAAGTCAGAGTTACAATAGAAGAGCGTTTAGAATATCTTCATTTCAAACATGTCCGCTGTCGCTTTGTAAATGGCACTTTAAGTAAGCGTTTAAACAGCACATTAGGTAAGTTGAATACTTGGTTCTGCAATAAAGCTCGGTTCTCCTTAAAAGGACAGTTCCGTAATAAATTATTTCTCTTGTACAGATTTATCAAAAAGTGCTTCCTGGGGGGAAAAATTTAATATAATGCAGAAGGTTATCAGCTGCTCAGTGTTTATGCAGACTATCTTGTATAATCACACCTTTTTGTGTGACATTTTCAAGCGAATGTATTCTATAATTTAGTGCGCTTTGTAATTCTGCTGTTGTGCCGCAGCCCTAAAAAGGTTAAGGACCAGTTGAAACGGGGACAGAGCTTCTGTGAGTTTTCAGTTTTTTATAATTTTCTTTTTTAGAGAAGAGTCTTGTCCAAAAGAAAGGTGTCTGCTCAGTGCCGGAGAGGACTCGAGGACAGCAGTGGCTCACAACTTGTGGTGATGCTGGTGAGGATTATAATTCACATCACATTTATGTACAATCCTGTTAAAAAAAATAAATTAAAAAAAGCGAACGTAACAGCCTTTCACACTGTGCCCGACAACACTTCTGAGTGCTTCTATCGCTGCAAATGACGACATGTTTTGGCTCATTGCTTCACGTTTGGATGCACATAATGTGCGGATTGAGATTTTGTAATAGGCCAGTGAAATCAAAGGAGCAATATTAAAAAAAAAAGTAAACACTCTGTAGAAGCAATATAAATAGAATAAAGTGGGTCCATGATCTCGTGCAGGATGGTGATGATTCTTAATTGTTATAATGGAATGCAACTTCTATGCTTTTCCAACCTCCTCTTCATGCCTCACAGCGTCTTTTACACCACACAAGATGCAAGGTTTATACATTTATTTTCCTGTTAAACATGTTTTTTTAACCTTTTTAGTAACGGCAATTCTCAACCATGTAGCAGATTATTGACAGTGTCATGAGAGAAAGCACTTTAATATGAAATAAAACATGACTATTTACAGCTGGGGACTGTAAATGCAATGTAGTGCAATTAGTGCAACGTTTTTTCCCCCGTTTTTAAACCCAACCATAAAAAGGTGATCTTTCAAACTACGTAGGTACGAAATGATGGACTAGTTCCACTAATGCATCTCAGGAACTTCAGTTCACCCTTTTTCTTGTAAGTGGACTCTTGTTCCTTTCTCTAATATCTACCATTAGATGTGTAGATATGAAGGCATGAGAGCTTCTCGGCCGGTGAATAAATCCATTTGTCGAAGCGTATAGGTGCATACTTGAGAGGTAAGGACCCATACACGGAGCAGCTCTTATTATGCAACGTGCTCAGCAGCACTGAGTCTTTGAAAACTACCTTGTAGTCCAGCACTTGTTTTTCTGAAGGTGAAATGTTTTTGAAATAAAACATTTTTAACTGTGCAGCAATTTTAAGCTGCAAACAGTGATTCATCACTGCAATTGTTAACTTTGGAGATGATGAAAGTAGTCCCCTGTTGTTTTGGAAAAGAACAGTTTCCTGCAATTGTCAGGCTCGGACACATATCATTTTACACCTCTGACTAGTCTCAGTTCCCATTGTCTTGATTTTGAGATCAGTCGACTACAATCATTCAACACCTTGTTTCGTAAAGTGTTCCTATAATACACACACTTAATCTTTTATTCTATCAAGACTACAAAATGTTTCTTAGAGGATGACTCATTTAGGTCCCCAATCGGCTATGAAAGCCTGGCAAGAGGAGTGAGTGTGTGTGCGGAGCTCTGTTCTCTCTCAGAAACTAAACCCTGCCACTTGTTTTCTTGAGCAAAGCAGTTTATTCCCATATGTTCTAATCGACCTGGTCAGTGGCCAACAGTTGAGCCTGTCCTCACCAGCTGGGATGTGCGAATGGGAAGAACTTGGTGAATGTGATTAACTGGGGAAAAGCCTCTTGGCGTGCTCAGTCACCCATCCCTGGATACATTTTAATTTGTCTTTTTCTCTTTAGACAGAACTGGAACATGTCGTATATTGAATTGTGTTGAGGTAAAGTAGTTCAAAATACCATTGGATTGCTGACTCCTCAAGCAAAACTAATCTTAAATACTTTTCTTTCTGCTCTGAGACACTTAAATACTTAAGTCAGAGTCCTGCCTCCCAGACCATCTTATGCTGTTTATCAAATGATGTCTATTGTGAGCAGTAATGGATTGAACAAAGTTAAAGTGGCCTCTGGATTTAACAATGGGGAGCTTTTTCTGTCAGACAGGTGAAGAGAATATGGAAAAGAGTGGGAAAAACTCTGATGAGTTAATACAAAAACTCGGGCTGAATGACGACTGATCATCGTAAAACACACTTTGTTCAAACTCCACAGAAGCAAAATAAAACTAATTAAACCGTCTTTGTTAGTCCTTCCACTGTTCCTACAATCATTTACTGCTGTTTGAGAGTTCGAAAGAGAGACTGAATAAGTAACGGATATAAAAAAAAAACCACATTTTGACTGTTTACTAACCCCGCGATGTGACACTTCAGAAAGAAAACCAGAAAGGCACACTCGTCTCCTGGCAACGGGAAAGGAGTTTATCGCCAATTTTTAGCAGGTTTTTCGCGTATTTAAAAAAAGCCTGAATATATATATACAGTATGTGTTCATTTTGGTGAGAAAAGGGTATTAGCTAAATAAGAGTATCAGCAATTAGACCTGATGTCACACTTTTGTTAAGATCCGAGTTCTGCATGTTAAAACTTTGGCTGAGCACACCGTTATTTCAGATGACTTCATCCAAAAACATATTCTATCTACTGCTTTTAAAGAATTATGTTATCTAGATTAAAAAACAAAGAAGTGAAACTATGTATATTTTGCTAAACCTTTGCATAGCCACCATGAGCTACCGGTCACGGCAGACAAAGTGAGAATGTAGCAGCAACAACCACGACTGTACTGAATTGCAAAGTTACGTTTGTTTGTTTTCTCATTTGTACTGGAAAGATTATTATTCCGTCCTTCAAAAGTTACATGGTCTTTGTTTGCAGCCACATGAGAACAGATCCCAGGTTATTAGAGATGAGGCCAATCATGTCTCGTCAGCGTGTCGTATAATCCATTTCAAGTTGCATCTTTTGAGTTTACCTCCACTTATTTATACTAATCATAGTTTACTGTGTTTTAGGAACGTTTGACTTGCGTCTGCTACGACCATGACCTGCAGGCTTCTTGATCAGGAGTGGATGGTGAAATGTGGTCTGAATGTCTCCACAGTAACAGCCCCCCCCCCCCCCACCTCTGCTTTTAAATGTCAAGCTACTCACGTTTTCCTCCAGCTTATCCGGTCATAATGGCAAAATGTATTCCTCAAACCTTTCATGTCTCCTCCACTGATTTTGTATTATGATATAATGCACACTCTTAGACAAAAGACTTCCAGAGTCATAAGACATTTTCCCTCTCTCTCTTGACAAATTGCAGATTAATTAGCCGACAGGAGATGGATGTGCAGTGTTATGTTCTAGACTAAATAACCCTTAAATGAGAGCATAAAGAGCAGCTTGAGACTCACTGCACTCGCACCGTCGGAGAGACTCTCTCGTTCACGCACACACAAAGTCACAGTACTTAGGAGGTCGGTAATCAATTCATGTACATGGATCCTTTTTTTTTTTTTGTCTGACAACGCAGCAGTGGCTAAAGCTTTAGTGCCTGGCATGATCAATATCTGGAAAGATAAGAGATCACAGAGATTATTCACTGGACACGAAGGATTCAGAAGAGAGTGTAAACTTCAGTCACAATGAGTCACAATGAGTCACAATGAGTCACAGTGAGTCCCAAATCCTCTAAATCAGCAGTCAACAACTTTTTTGCACCACGGACCGGTTTCATGCAAGACGATTTTTGTGATCCGCGGCCCGGTACTGGTCCGCAGCCCGGTGGTTGGGGACCCCTGCTCTAAATCATCAGTCGTCTGGGAGCCAGGCAGGCGTTTTTGACACAAACACAATAACCTACACGTGTTCTCACTTGGAATGAACAGTGGGCCATTGATGATGCTTGAAGAGAAAACAATAATCCACTTTCTGCCGTACGGCTCGGCACCGCAGGCCTCAGGCTGTAATGATCGGGTACGTTGGGATTAGCAGCACGGACACGATTACATCGGACACACAAGGAAAATGCAGGCTCTTAAAAATATATTCTCAGTACCAATGAGAGTTGTATGTTGCTATAGATCAGCTTTACCTGTACATTTCCTCGTTGATAATTGGGTAACATGCTCATAAAACCCCATAAATGTTAACTAAAGGATGCTATGACACCATAGATTGAGGATGTGATTGCGATTAACGTTGTACACAAAGTACTTTGTGCGTGCGTGCGCTTGTTCGTCTGTGTGCGTTTTGAGATTAACCGGAAACATCAGAGACATGTCCACGGTGATTAGCACTTGTGTAAATGTCAACCTTGTTTGTCGTGCAGGTAATGAACAAAGCCCTGGATGTTACAGGGAAGGAAAGACGGAATGAGAGGGAGAAAGGAAATAAAAAATAAAAAAGAGGAGTGGAATAGGTGGAAATTGTGAGATGAGGCGAGGAAAATATAAAGTGTATTTGGAAGAGGGGAGGAGGAGAGCGAACGTTGGGTTAGACGAGAGCAGAGGAAAACGTAGCAGAGCAGGGGGGAGTCAGGAGAGCAAGCACAAGGAGAGGGACAGAAAAGAAGGAAGGAGACGAGAGGAAGGGGAACAATGATAAATATGAAGAGAGAATATGGGAAAAGATGCAAAGGTTAGATGAAGAGAGTTATAAATGGTAAGGAGGAGGAAAACATGTAGGACAGGAGATTGATGCTCCTTAAAAACATGCTGCGACAGTGGACATTGGCAAAATATTTTAGTTTTGTATTTTTAAACTCACTCTGGGAAACGTACGTCATCAACGAGGACATATTTGCTTTTCATTAATATTTTTGTTGTGAGACAATCAAAATAGTCTATGACCTCATTATTCAGTTCCTTCCTTCCTTCACTCCTATGTCTCCTACATCATGCCTCCTTTCCTTGTTCCTTTGCTCTATTACTTCATGTTCTTCCATCTTGTTGTTATACTGCCCTGCTCTATTGTCCCTTTCCCTCATCCTTTCATTTCCGCCCCCTTTTCTTACAATATTTCTTCCAGTTCTCCTACATCTGCCTCGTTTTGTCCCTCATCATTCATGTTCTTGCGCCCTTCATTCCTTTCGTCCTCTCACACCTTTATTCCTTTCTTTCTTTACACAGTTCCTTCCTTTTTTGATGGATGGTAAACCCACCAGTGGATTTGATTTCTGACGAGCTTTTCTTGTAGCTGAAGCCCGTTTCATTCCTTCCTTCCCTGCACTCTATTGTTAACTGGGCTGCACTGCAGCTGCACTGCATCACTCTTTTCTCTCTTTCTGCTCCACTCTTCTCTCTCTCGATCTGCTCTGTTCATTTCTGTTTCATGTTGTGTTTTTTTTTTTTTTTTTTTTTTTTTTCGTCTCCTTTTTTTTTTTTTTTTTTTTTTGTTGCTTTTTATGCATACATAGAGGAACTATAGTTTGGTCATTTTTCTTTTCGTCTGTTAAGAGGATTTGGTTTTGGGAACACTGCAAGTGTCTGTGTTGGTGTTTTTTGGCTTTGTCCGTGCTCTTTCACACTTGCATGGTACAATTATTTGGACATATAAAAGTTTTCAGCAGTCTGACTTGTTCATGCCTAAAAGTCAACATTTAAAAAATATTGACTCTCTCCTTTTTTACTTTGACTGTTGAAACATTAAAAGATATGCCTATAAATGATTCCTGTTATTAATAAACTCCAGCATAACTGTCCCTTAGGACACACTGTCCACGATCATTTTTAAATCTGCAGACTTTCTCTAAACTCTCTCTTATAACGTACAGTTCTGAATGAGGAAGTGACTGTGTTCACCTTCTCTGTGATTCCCTTTCATGTCATCTTTTTGTTTTTCTCGTGTTAACACTGTTCTGCTTCTGCTGCAGACTAGCAGGCTTTTTGTTTTTGTGAAAGGCGTGAAATACTTCCTCATTTTCTAAATTCTTCTTGTTAATTCAGTTTCATTTTGGAGAAGCGATGAGATGTACAGTAAGTTCTATTTGCAAATGATTCATACAGTATGTGTAAGATGGACACTGTAGGCTTTCAAATGTTTTATTTATAATGTAGCAGTTGTCACCTTTGTAAAACAGCAGCAGCATCGTGCGGTGGAACCATGTTTTGAACATCTAGATAGCGGTATTATTTTTATTTACTGCTGCGTTGCTCTCTTATGCTCGCTTTGAGTCTTCTCGAGTCAATTCTTCTCTCATCCATTCATCTATATTATCAGAAATTGTATTTCAACGTAGTTTATATTAGTAAAAAATCTGCTCTGCTTGACCTTAGTTTAAGCAGTACATGTTGTGCTCTGCTCTCTCGTACGGCTCAGCTAAGTACCATTTTATTTTGCACTGCTCTGTTTTTACTAAAGCCCAGGGCTACTGGAAAGGAGAAGAGAGGAGAACGGAGGGAGGAGGAGAGGGAAAAGAGACGAGCCCGGGGCTATTTTTTTTAGCTCAACCCCCCCCAAAATAGTCACCTTATTTTAGACTGTCCCCAATAACAGAGAAGTTGCTGCAGGTGTGACAGAGAGAAATATATAGGATGTATCTTGGCCTTTTTTCAGTTTAAGATGCTCATGGTTGCTTCTGTGAATGCACTCGTGTAGTATATGTAATATTTCTGCGTTGCTGCCGACACACATGCAACAATTAACCACGCGCACAAGCAGGTCACACGGTACCTCTCGCCCTCGTCGTCCGGTGTGTGTGTGTGCGAGTTCCGTGACAGTGACACACAAACGCACATTGACATGGAAAACACCTGAGTTGGACAGTGACCTATGTGTTGTTTCACAGGGAATAAACTTTGACATTTTGTTGGTTAAACCTGCGATGACAGCTCTGCTAGATGTGTGTCGTCTCCCTGAGGCCTGCTACACCCATCAAAAGGTTGAGGTTCATGTCGTCTGAAACGACACACACTGTGTTTAAACGAGCTGGAGTGACCCTTTTTACTGCACCATCAGTCCAAAGTCTCCAACCAAAGAGAGAAGTTATTCGCCTGAAGAATCATACAGCAATAATACGATTTTATATATGCAAGTCGTGGTTCAGATTTATGGTTGTCGTCTGCTGACCGACCGCATGTCTTCGCACAGTGATTACAAAAACAACAATTGCACTCCTGGCCTACGTCCTTAACTTAAAAAAAACGAAAATGCCATTACATTTAAGTGAAGGTATATTTGTTACAGATGCACAGCGCATTACAATGTTGTGAACATGAGTTGTAAATCATTTGAATATTTCAGAAATGCAATTTCTTCTGACATAGCAAGAAATAGTAATGTTAGCTGAACTCGGTTGGATATAGACTCCTCATTGAATGAAGCAGAATGAGTGGAAATAAGAAATGGCTACAAATGGGTCCAAAAAAACTGTTGTGAGGCCAGTGACAACACTGAGAGTTAGACGAACCTTTCCATGCTGAAGAGCTCTCAATCTGGGCTCTACCGCCACAGGGCCAGAGGAACGGCAAAGTTTGCATGAAGCCGAAGTGGTTCTTTCATTGTTGCATTGTTGGCATCTACACTCGGAAGTGGCACTTGGACAATTTGGTTTGGTACATATGGGTACATGGTGTGAAAGGTTCGGCAACCTCCGTCTTAGCATGTTTTCTCTGTTTCTCTGCCTAAGAGAAAAAGAGAGGAGCATGGAATCATGCGAGCTGTGTACGCGAGTGTCTGTCAGTGTTTAAGGACACCGCAGACTGCAGGCTGGTCTCTCCTCACAGCTGATGCCTGATACTCTCCCCTTTTTCATTTCACCTCTGCTATGGTTTTCCTCTCCTGACATTTCAGACTAATCCAGTTCGGCAGACTGATCATCGCTGCCCTACAGAAACCTCACCACTCAGCAAGGACAACCTTTCAGCAAAGCGCCACATTTTTCTTCATAGATTCCCATGGCTTTCTTTTTACTTTTACAGTATTTCTTTCCCTCTTCCATTTGTTTTTAATGTTATGCAACTGGAGCTTGTCAAAACATCATCAGCTTTATCCCTCATCTAAATGCGTACACGTAGAGATTTGACAAACAATAGTTCCAGGAACCTCGTCCACTTATTTGTGTTTGATGGTCTTCAGACTTTTTTTTCTTTTTTTAAGGTGGGGTATTTCTCTTCTTACAATGACTAAGCTTAGACAACATGACACCAGTTTCACATTGTCAGTGAGTGGGCATGTTTTGCATGAGCCAATAAACCGCCCTAACAACAGGTGCTCCAACCGGCTCAGCAAGACATGACCACAATCCTGTCATCACCCAGAAAAATGCACTGCAGGCAAATGATACCCGAGGCCCAACCAAAATTCCTCAGTCACCAACCATAGATGTCATCATTAACTGTGTAAAATACTGGTGTCCTGTCAGTTCAAAAGCTTTCAAAAAAGGGTTCATATCGTCAATATTTCACTTGGGACATGTGCAGACTATTCTAGTTGGTCACTATTTTTTTGTTTTATTATTAAATGTGCATTAATGGCACAATTAACTGAAGCGACAAACTCGTCCGAGAGAAGAGAGGTGTGGAGAAGGTCACAGTTGGGCGAACATGTCAAACGCTTTACGCTCGACAACCAACTCTCCTGACACTGTCTGGACGGAGAGGGCGAGAGGAAGGGGGAAGGACTGTGTGTGTGTGTGTGTGTGTGTGTGTGTGTGTGTGTGAGTGAGAGAGGGAGATATGCTGAATGACTCAGCGTTGCGTTTGTAGATGTCCCTCTTGGCGAGATTACTCACCTCCAGCCTGCTCCAGCCAACCTGTGTATAGTTGCGTGAATGTGTGCTCGTGTATGTGTGCAAATATGTCTCCATGAAATTATGAGATGACATAAAGAACAACTATTCAGCATGTAAAACAAAAATAATAATAATTTCACTCTTTCACTTTTCTTCTCTTCTCGTTTAAATGTTTTAAGTCAAATAAAGACAGATTTTTGAGCACATTTCAGGTGTGGATTAAACAAAAAGCTACAACACTTGAGAATACATTGTTTATTGTATTATATCTTCATAGGTCAATATTAGACCCATGTGATCATTCAGGTTTGAACTCCAGTCGCATTCTAATAATTTATATATTGTACATTTTAAAGACAATCAACGGTCGTAGACCCCTCCAGTAGGTTCACAAATCGCTTATGATGGTAATAAAATAATAACGCGGAAGCTCCTTAGTCTGAACCAATGCGGCAAACTCTTTGTTGCTTCCACATTGTCATCGGCAGCGCATTACAGCCAAACTTCTTCCCTTCTTACCTTTCACAATAAAAGCCCTAGACGTATACAGTGCATTACTGCTACCTTGAGGGAAATTAAATTCCCTAAGAAAATTTCAATCAATTAACTGAGTTTATTCACAACTTCGGCAACTTTCACTAAGAGGCAACTCAAGAAAATAGCTTGCACTGTTTTTTTCCACGACTTCTGAAAATGTGCAAGAGCCCATAGAGATACTGTATATTATGAGTTGGTCAAGTATTTTGAGCGATTTTAATTTGTTCTTTTAATGCTTTTTCTTTTATAAAAATGTTTTCATAAAACAGGAAATTAAGTTATTCAGACTTTCTTCTGAAACTCTGAAAAAGCATTTATACAAAGAGACAGTACATTTACCAATACATAGGGAAGCTCTAGTTATAAGAGTGAAGTGGGGAAGCTTCTTTTATATCGTTGGCTGGCGCAGAGAGGGGGCACTGACCTTCATTTTTGCAACTTTACAAAGTCATGCTGACTTTCCACCATGATTGGCCAGGTTGCTTAGGTGTTGAATGGCTTGAGTGCTTGGCAAATGTTCTTCTCTTTCTCCCCTTCCTACTTCCACCACTGTCTGTATGGGCTGTGCAACTACAGAACCAATTGCTGATTTTAACAAACATTGGATCAAGGCCCGGACACATTTTTATTTTTATTTTACAGTGCTGATGGGAAGAATCTCCAATGGATCAGCGGATCTGTACAGCCTTGTGAGTATTGTATGTTTGTTACCCTTTACACATAATTTAATAAAGCTCTCTATTTTTGCTCCGATGGTTACTTAACTGTAACTGTCCCCTTCAAACGCTTTATGCAACATGTTATGTAGTAGTTGCCTATTTTTGAGTTTGACTAACAAGTGCATTAGTGGCTTTTTCCCTCAGCTGTAGGTGTCCAGACAGATCACAGCACTGAGGTTTAATCAGAACTGTAAACTGCTCCTCGAGGACAATTTCTTAACACTGCAGAATAGTCCCCCCTGGCTTTTTATGCATCATTGTGCACCATTGTGATGTTAAAATTGTGTGTGTGCTTTGTATGCACACAGGTGTGACGGGGGGGGGTTGTTAGTTGGTGAGAGAGCAAGAATGGAGAAAATGGAGAGATAAGAATGTGGGCTTCCTCTATATAATGCAGGTATCTTTCCTATTGTGTGTGCGTGTGTGTGCTCCCGTTGTTACTGCATGATAAATTGCCATCTTTAGCAGAAGGTCATTCCCATATTTTACACTGCCACATCCAAATTATACTAAAATGTAAATGATCCTATTTGAAAACAGCAGTGTGCCATTATTATAATCATGGTGACAGTCTAATAAAATGCATCCCTGCAGCGATGCAGCACACTGCTCTGCCTGTAGGCTGAGCGGAGTGTGTACCAACACTAGGCCTACACCCTGGGGAATTCACCCTAAAACACTTTTGTCTTTTTTCCAATACATTGACTTTATGGTGTTTCCTTGCAAAACTGTATACACTTTGTTTTTAATCAGCGTAGGATATTGTTTATGCGTATGTTTAGCATGATACAACAAAAAAGATCAGACAAATGAATATTTCAGTGTTTTTCGTCGATCTGTTAGAGTGGAAATCTTTTTACGCGGGTTGACTTCCGTTATTCTACGCACATCACTTTCACTTTCAATTGCAATTTCAATGTAAAGTCTGACTTAAAAAGTACTGTATACTTATCTCATGAGTCATCTGCATAGCTCTCTCTCGCTGCGCTCCTATAGTGTTAGCAGGACTGTTTGATTGACAGGTGTGAGAATGGCTGTGCTCTAAGAAGGCACCCTGGAGTGTAGCTCCTCTGAATTATGAATGAACAGGCTGAAGCTTTTACCTCCCTGTATGAACTTCACATCTGCAGATGGCTCTCTCCTTTCCTCTTTCTATTTCAATCAAGTTTTATTGAAATATGCTTTATTATGACAGAAAAGGAAGCCAGTTCAAATAAAATGTAATATTATCATTCAGTGAAAGCATAAACATTCATGAAAAAAATGACAAAGACATTTATTTTTTTGGTTCATTTACACTGATCTGCTGCTATGAAATATTCTTTAGAAAAAGTTGTTAGTAGATGACCTTGGCATACCACAAGATATAGGCCCACTCATTTTCTATATAAATAGTAAATGCTCTCCAACTTCCCCTTTTTGTTTTCAAAAAAAAATCCCGTTCTATTCATCGAAATGGTTATTGTTTATCAAGGGAGGCTTGTCTTTGAGAACACCTTTTTGAAAGGTGCTTTTTACAATTTCACAATTGCACTGAACTGACGTAGTATGTAAAAGACTCATGACTTGGCCTAAAAAAAAAAAAATCAAGCCATTTGTTGCATCTCTGTCGTCTAGCTTTAATATACATCTACAACTACATCCTCACATACACTGCCCTCCTGTTCCCTGGTCCCTGGAACCCTTGCGTGCCAGATTGCCAGTGTTTTCCCTTTCCCACAGCTTCAGCCTGCCAAGCCTTTAGCAAATCAGCTCAAGTGCCGTTCGTACCAAAAGACAGAATTTGTGGAAATAAGAAAGCTTATCATCTTTCATGAATATTAACCAATCGCCCCTATAGGTCCACAAGGTTTCCAGGGCCCTCATCAGGTCCATGATACAGTCCCCTCTGCTGCCCAGCCACCTCCTCTACCACCTTGGTAGATCAACCTCTCTATCGGCCACATTATCTGTTTCTTTGCTGCCCCAGTCCTGCAGGTTGCTTTTCAATAATTACCTCGCGCCCCTTCTGACAGCTATGTCTCCCAACCTATTCATTTTCCGTCCGCTCCCCTATGAATGACTTCCAGTTCCCCTTCTTTGCTTGAATGTGTATCTCGGTCTGAGCCTGAATCTGTTTCTCAGCATGAGCCCAGAGCTGGCTCTTTAGCCTGTGTCTTTTCGATGGCTTGTCTTTTCTGTTTCACTGCTTGAGCATTTATCTGTCCATCAGGCTTTAATCTATCCGCCGTTTAAAGTTTGCTCTGTATTTTGTCAGAGCCAACAAAGCCCAGTATTTCGATTCTATTCCCTGCATCTGTCCATCCTGCCTTTTCTAAGCTTCAGCTCCAGTTTGTCTCTATTCGTATGCAGCCCAAGTCAGTGTCTCCACCAGGTCTCCCTCAAATCTCTGCCCCAGTCCGTGTCCTTTCATTATCAGCCTGCGCCCTTTGGTCTCTCTTCCAAACCCTGTCCCCTAGCATCTAACCCCTTCGAACTCAGGTCAGCCTGTTTTAGTTTCTTTTGTGATCCAGTTTCTGGTCCATGATCCTCATCCTGTCTGCCAAACTAAATAACTGTTTCTCCAGAGCCCAGGACCAACTCCAGAGCAGCTCCTTACGCCTACTCTGTGCTCAGGAAGTGCACTTGACAACAGTCACTGCAATTGTGCTTGTTACAACCTGAGGCAAGGAAATTGGTTTTCTGGCATGCAAGTTTATGGAACTCATTGCTAAAGTCAACATGGTCAACCGTGCACATCATTTCTCTTGGGTCAACCCTTTCCTGAAATATTCTCAATTTTCTGCTCAATGATGGCGGGCTTGATGGTGTAACCCTGGCATCTGGATCAACTTTGGGGAGACACAATGCATCTTGATAAGTAGTGAAGGACTGATGGTCACTGGCCAAGTGTTAACTCATTTGAGAAACCGTGCTTATTGCCCACACAATGATTAATGGTAGATGGAGTGCATTTATATAGCGCTTTTCTGGTCTGAGCTAAAAGCACTTTACAAGTCAGCATTCACCCATTTACACACACATTCATACGCTGGTGGCAGAGGCTATCATACTTGGTGTCACCTGCACATTATGAGTGAAAAATTTTCACAAACATACACACGATTTGAGCAATTGGGGTTTAGCATCTTGCCTAAGGACACTTTGATATGCAGGCTGCAAGGATCAGGGATTGAAGCACTAACTTTCCAATCATAACGTCTCTACCTCCTGAGCCACAGCCACCCTGACGAAGACAAAGGCAGCACCTAATGTTTTACTCCTTCTGTTCTTACCTTTCACAATAAAAACCTTAGAAAACATACACGCTGCATCACTTACTAGTGGGAACTCAAATTCACTCGGAGCATTTCGCTAAGAGGAGACTCACCAAAATGCCTTACGTATTGATCACAAAACTGCATGTCTGTATTTATTGTGGATTTTCCATAAGCTAACGTTGCTGCGGCACATTTTAATTGTGAGACCGCATTGAAATATTTAATGGCTCAGAGAAAATGACCCGAGTACTGTCCGTGAGTGTTTTTTTGCAGATGAGCTCACTTTATAGTCCTCTATATAGAACTCCCTAGATAGTGAGTAGTAAATGAGTGAATTATTTCACACATAGCCTCAGACTCTTTCCCCTCAGTGAGTTTCCCTCCTTTAGAGGTCACCTGACCTAGTCAGCTGTCCACCCAGCTGCTCCTAATGCACAATCAACCCCAGTGGATATACAGAGGTCATGTTTTACCTGTTGTCCATGTTGCTTTACTGTGGCTGAGCCATTCTTTACTTCCTGTTTCTGGCTTATAATATCAACCATCTACATTTCCTGTCGCATATTTCCTTTGCTTGCCTAGGAATTTATTTGCCTTGTCTGACTGCCAACTATTTGGCCATCAGTACCTACCAAGGTGCCCTTTACTCTACCAGGTGTGTGTCAGTGTCTGCGTTTCAGTCTGTTGCTAGTCCAAGCTATCAACTTGAGTTCAGTACAAAACTAGCCTACTGTATATACCAGCACTGCACATAAGGTTAGTGACTCAACAGCCTATTATTAACAATTTACTTATCAGATTATAATTGTTTCACTGGCTTTTGCAGTCTTTCAGTTGGCACCAGTGAGGAGCTCCCCTGCTACTAGTTACACCAGTGATTCAGTATCGTCAGTTCACTGTTCTTGAATTTGATAAACATGTGGATGTACATGTACTGAATATCTCTATTGTTCACTCATATTTTAGATACCCAGAACCAGTAAACAGCATACCTCTGCAGTGCTGTGATTGGTGTAAAAAAAATAATTGTTCTGTAATTTCAGATTGTCTTACATTATAAAACATGTGCAGGCACATTTTTTCTGTTTTAACTAGTGTACAAATTAATATTAATAAAGAAAAAATGACACATTGATTGAATGCACCTAAAAAAATAAAACGCCACATGATTCATGGCACCAATTAAAAAATGTATATGATAGAGATTAATAGTGATCATATGCTTAATAGTAGATGTCATACATTTCCTTTCTTACAATACAAAGTATACTTTAAATTGTGTATCCTGCCCCATACTGGCCACAACTCTTCACACTTTGCAACAAAACACAGAGACGACGCAGTGATTTATAAAACAATCTTGATTTGATATATATATTTGAGTTTCCCAGCACTAGTTTTTTGTAGTACCAGATTAAAACCCATGAGTTTTTTACATTTTTTTAAAAATATGATTTATAAAACATTCAAAAATATTTTTAAGGCTAATGTTTTTGATGCGTTTCAGACATACATCCTAAGTGTGTGTGTGTGTGTGGGGGGGGGTGGGGGGGGGAGGTCTGCAAATGTGTTGTCTACAACAGTGTTTTTTCACAACAGGGAATCACCAAAGTAAAACATTTACACACATGTGTTTACAGCGTTAATATGGTACCCTGTGTACCCTTTCACCTCTGGTTGTGCTGTGAAATATATATTTTTTTATATTTGTCTTGTGCCTGTGCGATGACACACATGCATGTGAGTGTTACTTGCAACACACATTCCTGCCTCTACCCTGATAGACAGGTGACGGAAATGTCCCAAGAAACGCTTCAATGTCCAGGAAAGGCGGGGAATACGAAGAATACTAGCGAGTAAACATATATTATATAAATTTAAATGGATTTAAAACACACAAAAAAAATAACTTTGCAAATGTTTTATGTGGGAGGAAATGCGTTCAACACATTCTTTAGACCTCAAGGATGCACACACTGCGTTCTTGGTGAGAAACACTGAATGTAGACAAAACTTTAGTTTGTTTACAAGAACTCCAGAGGGCATTTTTAACAGCTGGATGGTAATAACACATTGTGGTACTCTGTGACTGTGTCAGTCTATAATATGGTGGTCAACAGTCAATCCATGCATGGTTTTATTATGACTCTTAATGTGTCTCCTGTTGACTCTGTTGTCTTTTCTCTCTCTCATTCTCTCTCCCTCAATGTGTGTGTGTGTGTGTGTGTGTCTCTCTCTGCCTCCCTTCAGAATACCTCCATGCAATCATTAAAAACGATTAGAATTAATCCCGATGTAGATGTTGCAAGATATAGTAATGGAAGAGGTGCAGGCAAAAACTGCTTGCTCTAAAAAAATCCATAATTCTTTTTTTGGTTCAGCCCTGGATGCATTATTGCGCTTATATCATGGCTGCTTACCAAAAGTGAAAAAAAAGGCTGTGTTGTAGTATAAGTTTATAGTGAGTTCAGTCTTACAGTTTCATTTAGGTTGTCAAACCGATTGTTCCACGTTTCACTTTTTTGAAATGCCAGTTCGTCTTGTTGGGGTTTATTTAAGGAGGGCCAGTCATTGCAAAAGGTCAATGAGTCAATTCTTCAGTTATTAGTTTAGTGATGCATACTGCTCTCTCTTTGTTTAAAGTGTTGTTTTGTATATTTTTTGTATTTCCAATAATGGACGTGGAGCTCAGTGTTGTCAGGTTGTTGAGATTAGGTCATCAAACCCCGAGGTGTTAAATGCTTTTTAAAAGGTCTAACCTTGTGATTCACAATGGTGTTTTGGGGAAGTATCCCTATTTCAGATAGTCATTTACACATCGCATCAGAAACAAGCATTTTTCATTGACATTGATTAGGCAAGATAGAAAGAATGCAATGAATAGCACGTTGGCGTTATAACATTATTCAACTTGTGTGCCTCCTGGTATGGAGAGAGAGAGAGAGAGAGACACTGACAGGGAGAGTGGGATATGACACTTTCTGGACTTACTATTTAATGGATCATTGATATTACCTGAAAGAGGGGGTGTGTGAGGGGGAGAGGTGTGTGTGCTCAAGAGATGAGAAAGATGTGAATAGATGCACACAATGACAGAAGTGACACACACACACACACACACACACACACAGAGGAGGAGGGCAAGCTGATTCTCAGTTGGTGTGTCTCTCTCTCTCTCTCTCTCTCTCTCTCCCTCTGTCATACACTCTGTCTCTCTCTCTCTCTCTCTCTCTCTCTGTCATACACTTTCTCACTCGCTCTCTCTCATACACTTCCTCTCTCTCTCTCTCTCTCTCATACTCTCTCTCTCATACTCTCTCTCTCTCTCTCTCTGTCATACACTTTCTCGCTCTCTTACACTCTCTCGCCCTCTCTCTCTCTCTCTCTCTCTCTTTCTTGTGCTTGCACGGAGCGAGAGGGGCAACGGGAAGGGAAGAATGAGGAAGAAGTCCGCTGAGCTGCGCGCCTCGTCCCAACAAATGCGGGTTTGCTGATGAAGCGCCTCTCCGGTTATCCGATCATACAGGTCGCGCTGCATGGAAACGAACAGTAGGCAACAACAGAAAAGAACAGCAACAAATAAAAAAAAACTGTCAGTGCTTGGGAATCCGGACAACCTCTCCCTCTTTTGTGCGTCTCGGTCTGTGGATACGCCGCCTTGGCTGGCGTATAAGAGCTCCCTGCGTCTCCATTACCATTCCCCACTCCTGGTTTACCTCTACTACTACTCCTCCTCCTCCTCATATCACTCCTTGTACTGCTACCAGTAGAGCTTTAGTCCGGTTTTTACTACTGACTGTCTTCTCCGGATTGTGGACACTCTCTGGATAAAAAAGGTAGGGTAATCTGCAGTTTTCTGGGTACGTGTTCAGCGGGGACAATGATGTTAATGCTGTTGAATGTTGGGGGTCTTTGCCTCACGCCGCATTGTCTGGCGAAAGCAAGTTTTTTTGGAGGGAGGGAAGTGGAGTGAATGGGATGCAAAGGGGACGGTGTCGCCTCACGGAGCCCCGGTTGGAGACATGAAAGCACCATGCGTCGGAAGGGTTTTGGATGCGATTTGGAAACGATGTTTCCTCACCTCATCCTCCCGCGACACGCTTTCCACAATGCGCTTCTCCAGCTCCTGTGATACGGAGATTCATAGAGAGGGGACCGCTGGTTTTGAAATCAAAGGGTGCGGTGGAAGGTGTTTGTAATTTGTTTTTCATTAAAATGAGCAACCAGAGGCTGCTTCTTTTCGCTTCAGGGGGCTACATTTTTATTCTTTTTTGCCCTTTACCCCCACCCTCTTTCCCTGCCCTCCTCTCCATTCCTCGCATGTTTAAGTCGACCGCCTGCCTCGCTTATTTTTAGAGGAATAATAATTACGGATGCAGAGCACGTTCAGATAACCACCCTTTTTATAGGCTTTCAATGTGGAAGTTGGGTGACAAACATGCACAGTCCAGGCTACATTTCCTTTTACAGATAGTAATCCTTCCGTAGGACGAATAATCCAGTCGCAAAAGCGCACAGAGAGCCACATTTGCGCAATTCTGCACGTCCTCATCCTTTTGCGCCAAACCGTACAGTGGTGTTGGGGCTGATGGACTGCATTTGCACATCAGTGCAGAACAGGTTGGGGGGCGGGGGGGGGATCTGAGCCCTGGCCCCGTAGTTGAGTTTGAATGGGTTTAATTCAGCGTTGGTTCTCCCTTAAACATGGAGCAGATGGATGTTCAGTCCTAAACGTGAAATCCGAGGACACTGATTTGTTTTATCCTCTGCCTGCCGTGTTTATAAAAGGGAAATTAAACATTTGGAGAGCCTCACACACCAGTTAGTGAGCTGCTCCTGTAAACATGGCACATATAATATTAGAGGAGGCAGCAGACAGCGGGTTTTCATTCTCCTGATGTGACACTACAAACGCTCCGTCTCGTGAGGAGTGCTTGGCACATCAGGCAGGTACCATCAAGGCTTTCCAGGCGATCGTTTTCCAGCTGACTTCAGTCTGGGCTTTATGAGCATGACACAGAAGAATTGTAGCTCATCAAGCGTGGATAGTATGAAATGTTTATTTATGACAATGAACAACTGAAACGCAGCCAGAGGTTTTTACTGCCTTATTTACCTTCCAGCAGTGGTGCAGTTGGTTATTGATGGAAATATAAGTTACTGTGGTGATGCAGTGGTGAGGCTTCACTTTAAGCATCGCAATACAACAGGTTCAGGTTGACATAAGTGATGTATTTTCCAATAAAAATGGACCTTTTTCCATATCTGATGCTAGATTCAGGCCGTATGTCAGTGGGTCTGGGATCGATCAGTGATTAGGCCTGTTCATAACCTGGTCGAGGAGAGAATATAGCCCTATGTTGTAAATAAGTCAGTGGTAAATGGCTGAGAGGAGCCTGAGCTTCCTAGCTGGAAGAAGCAGGGTTGGAATTCCACAGTGTGGTGTATATATATTATGTGATATAAATGGTTTGAAAAGTTGAAATACAGTAATGTCGTTGCCATCAATATGCTCTAAACACTCCAATTAGAGATTTTATTTTTTTCCTTTTTCTTTCTTGGTTATATTTGTTGCATTAATGAAAATGTATATTATAACATTGATAACACTGCAAGGCTTATTTAGTTAAATTTTAGCTTTTTTTTTGTTATGGGGTTATGTTAAAAATGCTTTAGGTTTAAAGGTTTTGTTTAGGGTTTCACCTTTTTAATATACTATTGCAGTGCCGGATCGTTTGACCTCCAGTATTCTATTCCCGAGAACTGCTGATCCAAACAACTTCACACTCAACCCTGTGCTTCCTTGGGTCCTGAGCTATAACGCTGGCCTGACATAGCTGCTATCTCAATACACAGTATGTAGATAACGCACATAACTAAATGTGCCGTATAGATCTCGGGGGCTTACACTCGACACTGCACTTCCTTGGGTCCTTGGCACCACCAGTGTGAGGTCAATCAGATGAACGATTGTCGAGAGCTCAAAGGGCATGCATACAAACACACACACACACACGCATGCATACAAACACACACACACACACATGCATACAAACACACACACACACACATGCATACAAACACACACACACACGCATGCATACAACCACACACACACGCATGCATACAAACACACACACGCATGCATACAAACACACATACACACACGCATGCATACAAACACACATACACACACGCATGCATACAAACACACATACACATACGCATGCATACAAACACACACACACACACGCATGCATACAAACACACACACACACACGCATGCATACAAACACACATACACACACGCATGCATACAAACACACATACACACACGCATGCATACAAACACACATACACACACGCATGCATACAAACATACACACATGCATGCATACATATACATGCATACATGCATGACCACACACATGCATACACACACACACACACACACACACACATGCATGCAGTACATGTATATACACACACACACACACACATGCATGTAGTACATGTATACACACACACACACATACATACAGTACATAGATTCGATCCCTTTTAACACTGAACACTGTAATATCCCCAATATAAAGATAAAACTAAACAAATATCCACCAAAAATGTTTAAACTGATTTTATGTGCCCACAGGTTTTATGTGCCCACGCATCAGAAAGTTGTTTTGCTGCTTTTTTTGCGAAAGGGACCCTGTTGACTATAGTTTATAGTCAACAGGGTTCTTTCATGGCATAGACCAGTCAGGTAAAGTGGAAAATCAGGGGGGTGGCAGCGGGTGGGGGGCGGGTTGATGTTGCTGCAGATCAGCCAATCCCAAATCATTTTTCATACTCTCAGTAAATACAGATCAACTATTGTGATTTCTAAAAATAAATGATAAGATTAATGCAACGAGCCCTTAGTATATCCCATATTGAATACTGTTCCGTACTGTATGTATAGCCAAGGCAGATATTGCAGATAGGTGATACTGTGACCTTCATCATAGTTTTATTTTAAAGTTTATCTATTAAAAATCAATATGCAGATCGATGGGTTCTCTTCAAACTTAGCATCCAGCATAGGTCACTTGTAGTTATGCTGATTGGTTAACATTGCTACATTACAATGCCTGTCAACTGTTGTGAAATATATAACATATTATACAATAACATAAAGATTTATATATTATACTTTGTTAGCATAATGGGGAAACAAACCACTGACACTGTCAGATTGACACATATGTCAGCTCTTTAAAAAGTGTTACTTATGTCACAGTAACGCAAATAAATCATTGTCATGTTAATCTAAAGCATTGTAAATAAATCAACCAGTCACTGGGAAGATTGGTCAGCCTTTAATGGTCAGTACACTGCATGTGATGCTGCACACTGTACTGGGTAGGATTTAGTGGCAGAAACATTTTTATAGCACAAAACTAGCAGGACACTTTTCTACCCTGTTAACAAAGCAACATTTGAATCTATAAGTGTCGTCTTTTTTTGTATTACTGATAAACAGATCCAGTGGTAACTTAACCTCCATGATAGAAAAGAACAGTGTTTTCAGGAAATACGGGCTGATTCTGGAAAACAGCAGGAGTACAGTAATGTTTCTATAATGAGACAAAAGCTACCAGTAGTCCCCACAATTTTAACAAGCATATAAATAACTGGAAGAAAAAGTATTTTTGTTGTGTCCTTGCAGTCAGTGGTTGTACAGAGTAAGCACAACCCCCCACAACTACAGTAATGGGCTCAGGGATAAAATATGGATGAATCCAAACAAGGTTACATTTGCAATATAGAGTAGTGTAGCAAAGTGTGATGAGAAACATGAACACAGAGTATTCAAGTCAACTGTATACAGCCTATGAATATGTTTGTCTCGGAGTCACTTTCCCTTTCGATCCTTAGCTTAAGGAAAAATGCTGATGCTTGTTGTATATTCATAGATTAAAAAAAAATAAATAAAAAAAGACATAATATCATCTTATAGTTGATATGGCAAACATGTTAGCAAAGTTAATTAGCATGCAGTTGGAGACATTAGCATTCTTTTGGAATTGTGTTTCTGTCTATCCAACAAACCTTAGTCCAGTATTCACTTGCTTTGTTTTGGTCTCCACCAACTCCTGGTGGAAACAACTGGGTCTTAAGATGCTAAATGCTCCATTTTGTTTACTGATAACCGCCTCCTCCTGCTGAAAACAGGGTTCATGACAGCGGTGAGAGTGAACAAAAACCGCAATGACCGTACAACCAAAACAACAAACTGAAAGACGCTAAAACGCTCCGTACTTAACTATCTGTAGAGTTGTCATGTTACACATGCTCATTTAAACCCATTGACAATATACAAGTATTGATTAGGGCAGCTCTAAGTGCAGGTCTGTTGTCAAGTTGTGTGTATATATATCTTTTTTTTAAATGTATTTACTTTTTTTAGATTAAGAGCAAGAAGGACAGGAAGAACATGAAGCCTTCATGATGCTTCAACAGTTTGCCAGTGGCATGTAACATGTTGTTGTTGAATGCTGGGAAAAAATGCCATTTATTGTGATTACACAACCCATCCCTAGAAGGAGAGTTTGAACGTGGTTAGAATGAGGAGGATTGCTTGGCTTTGGATAGTTATTCTCCAATGAATGAATGGAGCACTGGAGATCAGGGGAGTTTTTTTAATGATTTTTTTTCTTCAAATTCCTGTACGTTTCCCATATCTCATTATTCTTCTGCGGTTTCATGTCCCTCATCACATCCCAGATGGACAGATATGTAGATAATGTCAATGGATAGACAGTGTGACAGACAGTGGGAAATAGCCCCGTCTATTACAGTGGCAGTCGGATAATTTCCTCCACTCCAAGTGTAATAATATGACGAAGCATCTTGGCTCGAGGATTGACTGAAAGGCAAAAATAGCTCAACATCACTGTAATGATGGTAAACGCAGACCATTAATCTTCAGTATCTTTGCAGGGGTTGGTGTGTACATGTATGTGTGTTTGCATATTTTCTCCTGCTATCACACAAACATTACAGTGGAATAAACCCTTTTTTATTTTACTAAGGGAAGGTGAGCCTACATTAGGTTTCCGCTCTCTTTCTTTTCTTGTACTCCCTTTTTCTTCTCATCTGTCCGTGTCTTATTCCGTTTCCCATGCAACATCCTTCTTCTTCAGTCTGTTTTCTCTTTACGTCGCTCCCTCTCCTCTTTCTATTTACTTTTCCATATTTTATTCTACCTCTTTCACTCAATGTTTTACATTTCCTATCGTCGCCTCTTGTGCCGTAGTGAGGAAATTGCATCTCTTCCGGCTCTGTGTTCTCCTGCTCCACAAAGGTTTATTTTTGTTGGCACGCTCATGTTCAGCATCTACTTGTCTTTCAATTATTTCACCACTACATCCCTTCTAATAACTGTCCCTGCATGATTCAGTCTCTGATGAACATTAGTGGTTTATGGAGAAAGTGGGTTCATGTCTTATACACCCCCCTTCCTTCCTCTTTTCCTCTTTTCTCTTTTGCTTGTTGGTCTTATCAGTTGCTTTCTTGGCACCTTTGGGTGCTGCCTTCAGAGTCCCAGAGGAATGACAGTATTGGGGCAGAGAGGGAACAGCTTGCCTCAGTGCAGCACTTAAGTTTGGTTTTCTTAACTTCATATATTGTGCTTTTTGTTTTTGCCTTTGGGGAGGAGGATTCAGTCATGCAGTTTATGTGTTTCTGCTTCTTTACTTTTTATTTTTTTATTTTTCTGATCCAGGGTTGGCTCGTTTCATGTTGTGTTCATCCTGAAATGGAGCCAAGTTTTTTGAGGTCATAACACTAGGGGACATCTACACTAGCGGGATATTCTGAAACATGAGAGTTAAATTACAAAATCCAAAATAGCAGCCACTGTTAAGCAGCTCAGCCTCTCCAGTGTTAACAGCAGGCAAGTAAACACACACCCTTGTGTTTGGTGCTGATACCAGCCAGGGCATCAACTTCTTTCTTTATCAAATAGCAGGTAATGATTATTGTGCAGTCAGTCATTCCCGCAGGATATATTTTGCTGCCGTAGAGCAAAACAGAACTATAAACAGAACAGGTAATGATCTCAAGTATATCTGAAGGGAAATCTCCTGATAAAGTGTAAAGCAATCAGGTTTATCAAGGAGTGTCCGTGAGGTTGAATTTTAAGCAAGTCGGTGAGAAGAAACGGAGCAAGGAACAGAAACCCGAGAACTTACTCAGGGTTAATGTATGAATTGTTTTGTATAATAGGTACTGGGCTGACATACAACACATTGCTTTCCATTAAAACATGTATTAACTGCCTTTTAACCATCAACTGTATTGCGGTAAGAACTAGCAGATGCCTATGCCTGCAGGTACAGTAGGAAAGGAGGACATCTTGTGGGTGGTCGATTTCTGATTTTAATTCCCAAACCAATCAAAATGCTCAGAAAGTGCCCTCCTACGAGGCGCTGCAGACCAGAGTGTTTGTGTGAGGACCGTGGCAGCTCCCAGGACATTGTCATTTTAAATGATTCATTCTCCCTTTCATTTTCTTTTCCCATTTATCCTCTTCAGAGTCACAGGCCCATCAAAACGGAGCCAATAAAATGAATCAACGTTGATTATCGTTTGATTGGGTAGTTACAGATGAATGGCAATAATTAGCACTAAAGGCTGTGAGAATTAAAATGCTTCTCTGTAATGTGGCATAAAACATGGTCTTCTTAGCGTCAGTGCAGCTCTTGAGAGGCAGATTTATACCTCCGCTATGCCCAGAGTTTAATATACAACACAGTAAATAGTAATCTACAATTTGTACTGATTAAACAAACTATAAAGTATTAATTAGTGAGCTTTTAGAGGCGCTGGTAGGCATATTTTGCTTTCACTTTCGGACGGAGCCATGCTACCAGTTTCCAGTCTTTATGCTAAGCTAAGCTTCCACTATAACTCTTAACAAGAAAGTCAATAAGTATATAGCCTGAAACTACTCCTTCAAGACTTATCTTTAAGGTTTTAGCATGAAATATGTTCAGTCATGCAGCATATTCATTGTATGAAATAACTTGAAGGTTGCCTCCTGTGGAGAAAAAGGAGCTACCTTTTAAAAATATTTGATGTGTTTGAAAGAGCTGACACATGCAGAACTTAAATCGTGAGGTATAAAGTGTCAGGTTTTCTACCTGTGGTTAATCTATTAGACTGGTAACTGGTTCCACCTCTTTTTAATGGCTGAACCCTTTTAATGTGGTTTTCTCTTTGGGATCCAGACAAACATGAGCTGGGTGGGGTCACAGCAAGAATGACATAAAAGGCTTGTAGAGGTCATCTTTACTTTATTAAGATGTGATATGTTTTACACGCATTACCCTGTTAATGATACAATTCAATGTTCACATTTTTCTTCATACATTTCTGTTTAACTTGTCCTTTTATTTAATATTATATTAACTGCTCCAGCCATTCCTATTGTCCAAGATTATATGGGCCTTACCTTGAGCACCCGCTGGTGTAGGGAAGCAATGGAAAACGCACTCTATTGTATAGAGAACGGCGATATACAGGTTGCTCTTTAGCAATCAGCCTGTTGGAAAGATTACATCCTTAAGTGAGAACTACCAAATCCCAAAGCACACTGAATTATTGATCACTTGGAAATGCCACACTAAGCCTTGTGTGGCCGCACAAGAAGGCCATAGAAGGCAAAGAGCCTCTGAAACACATTAGCTGGGAGGAAAATGGTCGGTTATGAGCGTGCTGAATTGAACTTTAATTAAGTAGACGTTCATTTTGTTCGCAATTGATTTTCTTAGCATCTGAGCAGAAGTTCTCACACCCCAGCTGAGACCACTGGATGCACATCAACACGCCAGTCAAACTGAGCACTTGTCACACTTATTCAACCTAAATATCTACTTTAAATGTACCTTTGGTGGACTAATTAAGCATTACACAGTCACTGATTTATCTAGCAAGTAGCCGTCAACAACATTTGGCACAGCACTCTCATTTTCTTTGTGTAATATATTGAATGAGCATTCACACATTGACTACATTCCCTGTGGAAATGGATTATGTGTTGTTCATTTAGCTTTTAATAGTGTCAGGGCCCCAACGGCTCCAGAGCCTCGCTTCATGTAATGCAAGAGAAAATGTGATTTCATTTGTTAGCGCGGCTACGGCTTATACATCTATAACGGGTATTGTGGTTGGAAGAACAGCAGGAAAGTACTGATGTAACTATTGATGTTGGGTAAATTGTGCTGCTTCTGCATGTACGAGTGTGAACAATTAATTATCGGGAAATGGATGTTTGTATGCAGGAATGTGGAAGAAGCTTGTTTGAGTAGAGTTCTAAGCTGATCTTTGTCTCGGGTCTTGGTTTTTGCTATTGATCCCTGATTAAAAGGATTACTACTCGTGTGTGTGTGTGTGTGCAGCAGTGCTTTCACAAAAAAAGTCTACGGAGTGGTAAAAGTCTGGTACAGACACTGGCCTGAGGATGAATTGTAATGGCTTTGGTCATCAATAAAATGATCACGTCATCTTGAGTCCATAAATTATAGTTCTGACGGATTTCAAACACTGATGTTTGAGTGTAAAAAATTCAAATATGCCAACACGTACTCATGTGTATACTGTATATCGGCCCATTTATGCTGTATTCCCTACAGTTGGACAATATAAAAAATACATACATGTCCAAAAGAATTCATCAAACCCGACCTTTTTAAACACAGAGCAAGGCTTGTGCAGATTGGAAATAGGATCATATATAGACGATTGGTTTTCCTTAATGGATATTAAGGCGATTTTAACTAACTTATTATCACAACTAAGATCTAATAAAACTTTTTTAAAAAGCTGGTCCTGGTGGAGCAGCGTGTCCGCCCCCCTGAGCCAAGTCAATCAGCACGAGTGACAGAGCCATGTATACTGTCCCGCAGCGCATGGCACAAACAGCGACAGGCACTATTCCACTCCGTCCACTGCATGTAGGCGTATCGGCTCTACAGAGAATACATGGGCACACGCATCCAAAATCTGTCCGGACACCATGTTATTCTGTAAATTTGGCAGCACTGAAAGGATTTTTTTCATTTTCTTTTATCCCCTAAAACCTCAGGGGAGGATGTGTGTGTGTGTGTGTGTGTGTGTTTTAGAAAGTTGTGGTTTAACATGGAATCACAGACATCCTTTTCCCTTCGTCTGCTTCCTTTCTCCTAACAAAGACCACCTATGCACATTGGCCTCCCTGTGCATTTTGGAATTGATTATAACTTCCTGCTGATAACTTTAAAACTACAATATTGCATAGTCAGACTCCCAGTTACTGTATGTTGATCCCCTACAGTATGAACCACAACGCAGCCACTGGTTTTCAGGCAGCTGTCTCCTGGCTAATACAAATGAGCGGGCAACCCTGTATCTGAGAAACCGCGTTTATAAACTACTTGTATGCAACAGCAAATAATGTTTTGTAAGAAACATAATGCTGTCCAGATTACATTTTCATCAACACAATGAGGAAACATTGTTAATGAACATATCTGCCTTTTCCTTTTCTGCGAAGAACATGTTAATTGTGCGTAGAAAAGAGCTCTATACAGTTTATTTTTATGATTATCACTCTGCCTGCAATTATGTACACCTTAATGCATGGTGCAAAGAGTTTTACTTACACAACATGCGAGTAGTGCATGGTCTACTCTCGTAACCGTACAAATAATTTACAGATGGATTATTCTCCCCATGGAAAATGAACCAACAATGTGCAATTAGCGGGTTCTTTGTGAGAACTGCCCTGAATATGTGTTGGGCTACAGGGACGCGTTTCTTTCATTGAAATTGATTCTTGGCTAATTATGTTTCCTCTGCATTTAATTTTGCCTCTTTTTATGTTGTGTGAAAGCAATCGCGTGGAAACTGAGTGACTGATTTGAAGTATCAGTGTTGAGATGTTGTGGCCTCCCAGAAAGTGACCTAGTTAAGGCAACATTCCTCACTGCACCTAAAATACTGTTAAAACAGTGTTTTTTTTGTTGTTTTTTTTGTAGATGGTGAGGCAAATATAGATGCAAATAATGTTTTTAGTTGACATTGTCGCAGAGAAAGGGGACCAATGTCTACACCAACAGTAATGGACCAGAATACACACATCTGAGGGCAACCAGGCTGAAACCGCAATTAAAGAACTAGATGACCCGAGTTGAATTTAATATACATCAAATTTACCAAAATTATCACAAACATTTGCGTGAGGGATTAGTTCATTTATTGCTGAGTTGATTGAGAAAAAGCTAAAATACCAAAAAAATAGACATTGGTACAATGTCATAACATATCTGGAATTAAGCAGCAGCTTTTTCCTTATCTTGCAGTTGGAAAAAGAAATACAATTTGGAATACAGTGATGGCTACCTGGCAAAACTGTCCGATTACAGTAACCTCATTTACAAGCCAGCGTTGTTGACAGAAGTCAACCGGACTGTAATCAGAGAGAGCCACCCCTGGCCGGGTTACATGAGGAACAGCAGGGTATTATTGCAGCAGGAATGTGCCAGGGATATTTCAGAAGCTGCTCCTTGGAAATCTATAGTGCTGAGCTCAGGAGCTGAAGTTTATCTTTGGTGGGGTTATTTGAACTTGCTGACCCTAAACAGCTAAGCAAACATCGTACCTGAAATATATGTTTTTTATTTTTGTGGTGTTGTATTTTTAAGGTTTCATCAAAGTGAGCAACCACACTGCACATTTAGGTGCTTTTTCTTTTTTTCTTTTTTTTTCAGACAGATGCCGATTTGACCTTTCACTGCTCGAGCGTTTACTGGAAGTCGAACACATGTCTAAGCCAAAGTCCTTACTACTTGCTCTAAACAAAGTGTTTATAATGTTTTTTTTCAGGTTAAACCCAAATGCCTTCAGTATGCTCTGGTTAAACATGTATGGCTTCCTAAATCTTGAAATGATATATACATTGTTGCAGTGGAAATCTAAATTAAAATACAGACTCAAACCTAAAACACTCCATCCACACATGTTTTAAATAACATTCATTAGGTCTATGATGGTCTAATCTGAATCATTCTCCTCTCTTCTCTAAAGGTTTAACATCCTCATTAATCGTCACCTCACAGTGCTGGTTTGGACGTCAACATGGGTCGCTGGGATCACTCCTCCCTTCTGTCCCCTGCCCTGAGGGTAGCAGTCGTCACTGTCATTCTGCTCCTCAAGCTCCATCCCTCGCTGGCCGGCGCTCCCCCTGAGCAGAGCTTGGGTGGCTCCGTTTCAGCGGTGTCCACTAATAAAACTGAATGCAGCAAGGCTGAGCCGTGCTCAAAGGGGGTGGTCCTTCCTGTTTGGGAGCCCCAAAACCCATCATTTGGTGACAAAGTGGCCCGGGCAACAGTTTACTTTGTGGCTTTGGTCTACATGTTCCTGGGTGTGTCGATCATCGCAGACCGTTTCATGGCCTCAATAGAGGTCATCACGTCACAGGAAAAGGAAATCACTATCAAGAAACCCAACGGGGAAACCACCACCACCACCGTTCGGATTTGGAACGAGACAGTCTCCAATCTCACCCTCATGGCTCTGGGCTCTTCGGCTCCCGAGATCCTGCTGTCCGTCATAGAAGTCGTAGGTCATGGGTTCGAAGCTGGCACACTGGGCCCCGCCACCATTGTGGGCTCTGCGGCATTCAACATGTTTGTCATCATTGGGCTTTGTGTCTACGTCGTGCCCGACGGCGAGACAAGGAAGGTCAAGCACCTCCGCGTCTTCTTCGTCACGGGCACCTGGAGTATCTTTGCCTACATTTGGCTCTACCTGATCCTGTCCGTGATCTCGCCCGGCGTTGTGCAGGTGTGGGAGGGGCTGCTCACGTTCTTCTTCTTTCCCATATGTGTGTTGTTCGCCTGGGTGGCCGACCGCCGCCTGCTGTTCTACAAGTATGTGTACAAGCGCTACCGCACTGGCAAGCAGCGCGGCATGATCATCGAGACCGAAGGAGACCGTCCACTTCCTTCCAAGGTATACTCAGAGGAATTAACACGACCACTACTACACTGTGTTAGTATTACTCCCATTACTGCTGCAGCAGAGCTTCCCACAGCTGCAGGAATATTAAAATTAAGTATCCACTCAATGATAAATTCTTCCCACAACACTCATAGACTTCAGAGAGTTTATTTTTCTTTAAAGCGTTCCGGTTTAGAACAACTTGGGTATTATTGTTTTGGTTTGGCTATCGGTAATAATAACATTGTATTCTCCAAGTCAATTGTTGAGATTGAATTTAGTAACATCTCTTGAATATAAGTCAGACAGGGCAAGAAACACATGTAGATAGACAACAAAGAGAAAACAAACTTTATTTCCTAAACTATCCATTTTAAACTTCCATCACAATTTACAGAACATCTCCCTGGTCCAACTTCAACCTATACAGCGCCGTACTTTGCTGTATTTGTGCACGTGCAATTTTCCTGTGCAATGAGGGATTATTATGACTATTTCAGGTTTGCTCACTTTTGGTTTCACCTCCAAATAAATTGGTACAGATAATGTGACTGAACTATTTTCTTGTTTACAACCTGGACTGCTCATTTCTTGCTGTCAGAATTTGTTGTAGTGATTTTGCCAAATCTTACTAATCACTTTGGTTAGTACAATAGTCTCATAACCAACATAAATGATGGAACAACATTATATTTAAAATGAGTTACTCTTTAACATTCAGCAAAAGAACCTGAAACCGTATCATTTGTTGGGATTGATGCCTGAAAAACATATCTTGTATCACACGTCAAGTATTTCAGGAGCTAAAATTCCTTCATAAGTGAAATGACAGTGATACTAGGAGCTCTCTTTCCCAAATGCATATCGGTTAGAGAACAGCAGCGGACCAGTGGAAGTTAATTAAGCTGTCCTCATACAAACATGCGGTGGAAAAAACAAAGGAGCAGATAAGGCAGAAGTCAGTTCATGAGTAACGTGTACCTAAAACAATTATCTCTATATTACTGAATGGAATCCTGCCAAAGTAAACTCATGCCATGAAGCATATTAAGCTACTACAAACACAAAGAGACTTTCTTAAGTATTGTCACTTTTTAATTTCCTGTTTTGATTACTATCTGATGCTTTGTGTGATGTCCTATGCAGAGCATTGTACGTGTCTAATTAAATGTTCATTATCGCGGTGTATTTATTCGCTACTCAGTTAATTAAAATCTCTCAGCGTATCTTCTTCCAAAAATTATTAGTGTTACTCTTTCTCTCGTTTGATTAATAAGAAGCAGAGCTCCATTAGTACATGAGGAGCACTTTCCTCTCAAATTCTCGCTAAAACAAATCGCTGATTCAAACTCAACAGTGTCCCTGAGGGGAAAGCCTAATAATTGCCATAATGCTTAAAGAGCTAAAAGACATTTCAGTAATACAACTGTACTCAGGAAAACAGGCTTTCAATGAATGAGAGAACAAGCGCTTTACTATGAGAGAAACCGAAGGCTGACATAAGCTGACGCGAGTATCTGACCGTAGTCACGCATACTTTTCTTTAAACAAAACAAGGGAATTAACCTGTAGCAACATAAACTATACATTTTTACATTTGTTTGCATGATTGTTATGGACATTTTTGGTACACACCCATGTCTCAACAAACCTCCATGACAACACTGGAAACGGTTTTGCCTCAAGATTTGACACACTGCTCAAAAGCCTCAAAAACAATGGTGCTGATTTAAAATGCTTTCTTTTCCGTCACAAGGTGGACATTGAGATGGATGGGAAGATGCTGAACTCTCATGGTGTTGACTTCCTGGATGGTCCGCTGGGTCTGGATATAGATGAGAAGGATCTGGATGAGGAGGAGACCCGGAGAGACATGGCCAAGATCCTGAAGGAGCTCAAACAAAAACACCCCGACAAGGAGGTGAGTAACAAAGTCAATAGGAGAGAGCAGGAACACATTCTGTCACTGCTGCTTCTGTCAGGGTTGCTTTTTCCTCAGAGTTGTTTTCTTGTATGGGAAATGAACTGAAAAAACAATAAGCAGCAACAGATGACGCACTTTCTATTTGCTTCCATTATCAGAGTGATTATGGTGATGAATGCAGCAAATGTTTCATCACAACCTCTCAAATTAATTTGATAATGATGCATCTAAAAAAAGAAAATGGCAAAGGAAACTGAGCAGGCATTGAATTGATATGTAAATAAAAAGATAAACACAGATACTCCAGCTCTGACATTGGCAATTCACATTCTATGTGCCGGAATTGCCAATCTGGCTGCTCTGGCTGCCTGCCTGTCCCTATGATAAACGTATAGAGAATGTGTCTTATAGTGCCTACTTCTGTCTACCTGCACATTACAGATATTAAATAGTACATTTGTGTGTACAGGATGGTAGCGCTGTAATGGAAAGTGTAGCATGTGTCGTCTATCGCCAACAACACTGCATGGATTTGGAATTTCGGAGACCCACCCTGATGTAGCAGAGTAAATTCCTTTAAAGTAAAGTTTTTTTAAATTTTTTATTCCAAACCTAAACTACTCTAGTATCATGAAGATAACAGTATAACTGGACTAAAATCTAATATGCTTGGCATAAGAAATCTTCTTTACTCATTTTCTTTTTGTTTTCATACCACTTTGCAAACCTGTGTTTAAAATTTTTTTTTTTTTTAAATACATTGTAGCCATCACATCTGGCGTGACGAGGTTCGTTCTACTCAGTACCCCTGCTATTGTTCCCACAAGGTTTAACACTTAAAAAGAAAACGCATCAAGATAAGCTGCTGAAATGACAATTCTTCTTACATGCATGTTTATGCTATGTTTAGGATCTTTTACGTCACTAACTTTAGTTCAACCTATGAAGGCTCTAATTAGCTTAGTTGTTTCTCCAACCAGGGAAAAGGTCATTCGTCTGATCTCCTCCATTGATTTACTGATGGGAGAGGAATACTAGTTGGGTGAGAAAAGGATGGGAAGGAGGGATAATGATACAACCTTGGGATGGACCCAGGCATTCAGTGCATTTCTCAAAGATATCTAAGCAGGATGGATGGTTGCTGTCTTAGGACCAGAGCCTCTTATTACAGGAAGACTTTTCTACTTATTTAATGACCATTCATTACCCTTTTTATTTGGCACATCATGTACAGCTGTAGTCTGTTGCATATTACTCAGTGTAACTAAATCACAGATGCTGTTGATGGAAATACTCTGTTTGGCATATTATAACAGTATGACTTATTATAAGATCACTGTTCTTTCACGGTTTCTAATGTCCAATTCACCCACATGACACATCATTACATTTTATTTATCCAGACAAGTTGGATAAACGCTGTGATTCAGCCTGCGTTCAGTAGTGTTCTCTTATTTAGGCAGACAAAGAAGTAATTCTTTCCCACGATAAAAGATCTTACACCAGCAGTCTGGGGTCTAGATTTTTGGTGGAGCAACATTTAAAAACAACTGCCACGTCCACTGATCATGCTGGAGAAAACCTTTTTTACGCTGTGTTTGTGTGCTTTCATGTTTTCTGTTACTAGGTGGAACAACTCATTGAGCTCGCCAACTACCAAGTCCTGAGCCAGCAGCAGAAGAGTCGCGCTTTCTACCGATGCCAGGCCACCCGGCTGATGACAGGTGCTGGCAACATCCTGAAGAAACACGCCGCCGATCAGGCACGAAAAGCCGTCAGCATGCACGAGGTACGCTCTGATATTGCTGATAACGACCCCATATCTAAGATCTTTTTTGAGCCCTGTTCTTACCAGTGCCTTGAGAACTGCGGCACAGTGGCGGTGAACGTGATGCGACGTGGTGGTGATTTGGGCAAAACTATTTCTGTGGACTACCGGACAGAAGATGGCACGGCCAACGCTGGCTCGGACTACGAGTTCACCGAGGGCATGGTGGTCTTCAAGGCTGGTGAGACGATGAAGGAGATCCGTGTGGGGATCATTGACGATGACATCTTTGAAGAGGATGAAAACTTCCTGATCCACCTTTCCAATGTGAAGGTGTTGACATCAGAAGGCGAGGAGCCCGAGGAAGGCGAGTCCGCTAATCACGTGGACTCAATGGCGTGTCTCGGCTTACCCTCCACAGCGACCGTTACCATCTTTGACGACGACCACGCAGGTATCTTTACGTTCGAGGAGTCTGCATTCCATGTGAGCGAGAGCGTTGGCATCATGGAGGTGAAGGTGCTGAGAACGTCGGGGGCTCGCGGCGTGGTCTCGCTGCCATACAAGACGGTGGAGGGAACAGCACGGGGCGGCGGAGAGGACTTCGAAGACATTCACGGCATCCTGGAATTTCAGAACGATGAGATCTTGTGAGTAGCTTTGACTGATCTACCTTGAATTTGAGTCATAGCTGTTAATTTTATTCATGCAGATATTTATCAGCTTCAATGTCATTATCTGCTTGTTTTTTTTTTGTTGATTATTTTTCACGCTCTGTGTCAGTGTGATGTTGCAAGTGTTATTGCTGATGATGTGAGAAAGTGAGGGTGTGAGTGTGATGTGGTGGTCACGATGACCGGCGAGGCGGACTGCTCATTGTGGACAAAAATGAACAACTCCACAGCCCTTTATACCTGGTCTCTACTTTCTATCTTAACTCATTCATTCTCTTCTTTTATGTTCACCAGTCCATTCCTCTTTGCTTTGGATTCTGTAGGGCTGCTGCTTTAGTCTTCAGTGAATCTGTGGGTTTTCATTGATTTCTACACTGTATTTCTGTACAGTCAGCACATTAGGTTTAGCTTGTGAATTGTGTAGCCAAGAAGTTGGGAAACTGGGTTATTTATTGGACGGTTGATGGTTTGAATGTTAAGTAGACAGAGTGTCAAGACGTGGACATTGAATAAGACGTGTTGAAGTTTCCTTAAGCAAGGCACTTAAGGGAAAACCTAGAGGAGCTGGTTGCTGGAAGCAGCACTTGAATTAAACAAGCAGCAGGGCATCGGGGCAATACTAAGAAGGAGCATCTATCGAGACAACTTCATTTGGATACACAAAGGCTTTTAAAAAAATAATAATTTGCCAGTTGCCCTTTTAGGTGTCTTTTATACTGTGTGAGAACATCCCAGAGCAACCACTCACGCACTAAAGGCTTTTTTGTTGTTGTCTTGTTCTGTGTAAAACAGAACTTGAAACGCCATTTAAGGATCCCTGCTGTTAAATGCCACAGCCAAAGTTCAAAGCTCTTCTTCGCCAGACGCAGAGGCCTTATTATCTGATGGTTGCTCACGGTCAGCTCCGTGATTGCTATTTGACCGCGTTTCAGGAGGATTTTCACCGCAGCGGTGGTTTTGCTCGCAGCCAGAGACTGTGACATCCTGCCCCTCTCGCTGTGTGGGGAATTAGCTCCAGCTATCAGCCAAATGTTTGTACAATGCTGAAACCAAACCTCATTTTAAAGTCCTCTTTTGTTCTATAAATCTTTTATTTGGAAAACGACTGCTGTGAATACATATTTCTATGCGTTTGATCATTACTGAACAGTAGCTGGTAATATATTACGATAACTCAAATGTTGACAGTTCTGTAGAGTTCATAGGAATTGGTTCCAAATAACAGCATCAGGTGAATGCTGATATTTGTAATTAGGATGCATTATTGTATGTTAAAGTGTCTCAACTTTCTTAATGGTAATGGTAAAGCTTTTTTAAATGATCCATCAGTGCAAATGTGCTTTTCTTATAGGTTCATGTTGTCAATTTCAATATATTTCTGTGGTTCATAGCCATTTTAAGCACCAGTATTGAGACGTTGCCTCTGCTTTTCTTTGATGGGGATGTTTCATTTTTTATTGTGACAGTTTAATATGGATTTATTGTTATTGTGATTGCTGTTGATATGAATCTTGTGTTTTTATTGACCAACCATCACATGGATGCTTGTGTTGAAGCTGAAATATGTTTTAACCTGTTTTGACATATGCACACATTTAATACTTAATACAAGAACACTCTCCATATGGCGATGTTCTCACAATGAGAGGCAAATTGCTGTTTTTCACAAAACACACAACTAGTGCAAAATGATTGTTTTCTGTTAAAAGGTGGGTTAATAAGGTGGGTTATCGGTCTCTCTCACACTTTTTCCCCTCATTTAGCAGGGTGGGTGTGTTCACCATGTCACCACAAATTACTGTTTGCAGTAAAGCCTTCTCATGGCGGCCTTTAGTCCTGTTGGGCTCGTAGCTTTAGTGAGAATACAATAAACTTCACAGCTTCCAGCAGTTTGCCTTTTTTACTGTTTGCGCCATTTGCTAGTTTATGGGAGCAGGCTTTGAGAACACCCGAGACCATTTGAACCAATTCATTATCACAGAAAATTGGCTGAATGAATATCTTTTGGAGGGATATTATTTCTTTGCCTTTTTGAAAAGCTTGAGGTTGAGAACTGCTGCTGCTGTGGACCTGTAAAGCTGATGTGATACTATAGAAATAAACTAGACTTGTAGCGCTCTGTCTGTTTTTAGCTGGCAGGCATTAGTTTTTAGTTACAGTAATGCTTACACTGCTTGTTTGGACATGTTCAGATTGTTTGTGAGAGCGGAGGGTTGTAATGACGTGAAACAAAGTGTGCTGTCATGATGAATGAATGGGAGAGATACAGTCTGAGTAACAGTAGTCTAAAACTTTCTCTCTCCGTCTCCCTGTCTTCTGTTTTTTTGGTCAGATTTGAAGCAGATGTCTGCAAGGCTGGCTTCTTCAGCCTGTGGCAGACTGCATAGTTTCCATAGCTTATAGCTCTTACAGCCAGGACTAAGTGGGTTTTAATAACACTTTGTCCAAATCAAATGATGGACTGTCCTTCCGGCTATCATGGTTACTGTGTGTGTATTCTCGTGTGTGTAGTACGTGAGTGTTTCCTAGGGGAAAGACCCAGAGGTGGAGCAGAATGACTGTAAACCATAGTTATAGCGCCTGAAGTGGAACGCATTACGACCATTGCTACGTCTACATGTAGGAAGAGGCCATTTTCTAATTAGAAAATCACAACTTTGATTACCACACAGTCTTTCAACCACTTAATTTCTACCTGTCCTCTAAATCATACAAGTAGCATATTAAGTGATACAAAACGTACATGGCTATGTATATATATATATATATATATATACATACATATACATATACATACACACACATACATGTTTGAGCCTACAAATAATAAATAATTACCTTTTTGTTTGAACTAAAGCTACTTGGTGAGCCTTAGAGGCATACAATAGGTAGGAAATGGGAAAGTGCTGACCTGTGATTTGTCTTCCGGGTAAAGTTTCACACCTTTTTTTAACAAGATGCAAGTTAAAAATAGCTGCTGTGGACATGAGGCCATTTGTGCTGACAGGAACTGCATGCTCAGTAAACTTGCGTATAACATGTAGGACACAGTAAAGAATATCCACTAAATATACCACCACATGCCATTGTAAGTATTTATAGCCTAGACAAATTCCCAAGGTAGGCTTTTTTTAGAAAATGTAAATTCCCATAGAAATACACATTATGTGCCGTCAATGAGCCGCAGGGGCCCTGAGTATGTCCCTGCAGGGAAAAGCAGAGGACGTTTTAGCTGCAAAAAGGAATTACAAAATAGATGATCTAAATAGGATTGCCTCTAGGCTAATTGTACCCTGATTCTGTTTCTCTGGTGGAAAGAGGGAGGGAGAGGTGTAGGGAAGGTACAGTTGTATAGATACTTGAGTGTGAATCGAAGCCCTGATGGGAGGGGAAAAGTTTTAAACCTTTTTAAAGTTTTGGACTTTTCCATTCTTGCTTTTCTTTCCGTTTTACTTCCTCGTGTATGGCCTTTACATCTCTCGTTCTTGCTGTCCGTAAGAGGCACTGTGCAATTTGTCTGCTGAATAGTTTGTGAGGGCTTGTCTGGTGTGTTCTCTGAAAGATGTTAAGGTGCTTGTGTGTGTGTGTGTGTGTGTGTGAGAGAGGGAGATGGGGAGGGTGAGAGAAATGGAGAGAGCACACAGACAACCCAATAGCACTCAGCAGTGTCAAATTATCTCTGTATCTGTCTTCAATGCAGTATGTCGCAGAACATTCCAGCTCAGTCCTGCATGTGTGTGCGCGTGTGTGTGTGTGTGTGTGTGTTGGGGGTGTACTCTGCTGTCCAGCTTGTGGTTTAACGCTCCAATACAGATGCCAGATTTGGAAAAGCCTATTTACTAGTACTACTGCTACTAGTACTACAATTACTTCTGCTATTATCATTGCAGTTAAGACTACACTGCAATTTTTTTATTGCCACTATTAAAGCTACTGCGTCAACTGATAACACTATAACTGTATCTAGTGTTACTGTTGTTATTACTATTGCTACAACTTTACTTATGTTTCTAAAACCACTAAAACGCTCTTAACAAGGTATGTAGTTGATCAGTTAAAAAAAAAAGATTTCCTTCAATATGACGTGATTTCTCCTGGCTCTTATACACATTGACTGTCAAGACTGCAAGTGTCACTTGCAGGCTTCTTCAAATGATTGCTGTCTAAGGCAAATGTCTATTAAGCATACCCATTAAGCAGTGAGTGCATTGGAAATTGTAGGTTGTCTTTGTGAGGTTAGAATTAAGTATAATTTAAAAAAATAGCTATGGCTCAATAGAAACAACTCTAACGAGTGAAAGTGCATTGGAAATACGTAGTTATTTTACCCACTTCACTTTGTGGTCTTTTCAGAAGGACAATCAAGTTTTAAGGCTCAATATTAGACTTTATTTGCCATTTTTTGCACAATAGTACAACTGCTCTTAAACATCTACTACAAACTAGCATCATACCTGTCACATGACGAACAGTTTTGTCCAGAGCACCTTCCAGCACCCTAAGTAGCTCTATTTTTATGATACATCGTCCTGTGTGAATTACCAGACCAATTAATACAAAATAGGTCAGCAATTCTTTAAAAAATATGTCAAAGCTGTTGCATTTGAAACTGTATTTTTAGAGACGAGGACAGCCAGGTGTAATACCTCCAATGTCATGTTGGTCTGTAAAACGTACAATACATTACAGGTCATTTAGCAGACGCTCTTATTCCAGAGCAACTTACATTGAAGTAAGTACAGAGACAGTCCCCTGGAGCAACTCGGGGTCAAGTGCCTTGTTCAGGAGCACAATGGTGGCAGCTCTTGGTATTGAACTCACAACCTTCCGGTGTTTGAAAGTCTGACTACTAGAGCACCACCACCCCGATACAATGAACCCATGCTGTATGGTTCTTTAATGAAGCAGTGTTACACACATACAGACACATTAAGGTCAAAAGAGTTAGGAAAACAGAGCAAGCAGGTGGATGCACACGTGTTTATGCACACATGCATACTCACATAGCCAATGCATACACATATACACACCCTGGTTGTGCACACACTCATGCAGAAACAATCGCTTTGCTATATAGCTTGGTTTTGACTTTGTCCCTTTTTCACCCGGTGAGTTAGTGAATACATGGATCGCACATGCAAAAAACACACACATACACACACACACACACACACACAACATGGACCCAATTATACAATTTCCATAAACAGCCAGTGGGAAAACATGGTACAGTTGAGAATCAAATTAGGCTTCCTCCCACACACACACACACACACACACACACACACACACACACACGCACACGCACACACCAGACTGGGACTTCACACTCCAATAACCAGCACAGATTGGGCTTTTTAGATGCATGCTTAGAAGCTATAGGAACGTGGGTTGTGTGTATGGGGTGTACGTGCAATAATACATACTTTTGCATATAGAATGCTCGTGTGCGCTTCTTGTTATTTTGCAAGATAGAAGTGGGTTGTGATTTGTGGTAACTCTTGAATTACATTTTGTTAGTGTTTAGGGTGACAGTGATTGCCCCTAGAGGAGGTGCAGGGAGAAGGTTTGGGACGCTGTTTGACCTTTATTAGTGACGACTGAAGCACATTTGAAGACTTTTTTAAAATCCTGAATTGCAATCACATAAGACCCACACAATGTTAAAATGTCCAGACTTCAGTTGTAAAAAATCTAATATGTTTGATACAATTGCTTGGATTTAGTTCCAAATACGCACAGACCTATAAACATGCTCATAGGAACAAATAATACCTTCAGCCAGAACACGTGTGTACACACACACACACACACACAGACACAATCAAATACTCCTTTGCTCTCACATATTAGCGAAGCATTCGATGGTAATGAGCCGTGATGAGGTTTGTAGGTCACATGACGTGCACGCATACACACTCCACCCTTCTCTGACAGCAGTACCATTAGTAAAAAAACACAGAATTAATCAGCCGGGGAAGATATCAAGTGTTGTGGCAGAGCTACATTTATTTATTTTATGTAATAAAGGACCGATGATTAAGTGTGCGTGTGTGTGTGTGTGTGTGTTCTTTTGATTTGCATTTGTTTTAATAAGTTCTTCTGTGGCACTGAGCAACGAAGCAAAGTGTAAAATGAATTCCATATGAATCTACGTTTACACACAGGTTGTGCCTCATGAGGTGTGAAGGTTGCGTTCTCATGTTACAGAGTACATGGTAATAACACCTCTCTTGGCAGAAGACTCACACCTGTCACTGCGTGTGTATGTCTGTGTGTGTGTGTGTGTGTGTGTGTGTGCTTGTATTAACTGCATGCACTTGACTGAGAGCATGAAAGTGACCATGGCTGTGCTTAACTGCCTGAACGATACACTGAAAATTAGACCGACAGAAAACAATTCAGCTTTATTTCTGATGATTACATAATAATTTTAGTAATCTAGGAACATATCCTGGTTTGACAAATGCTTAGATGTTCTTGCTTTGGTCAGACTTGGACTTTGGATGACATTTATATTAATGAACTGATTTCAAATATATCAATACATGGAATGGATAGTGAAAATGAGAGCCGTGTGTGTCATGTGTGGAATCAGACACTAAAGACAGTGTGATAAACATGGTAGCAGCATGTGAGAGAGGAAAGAAAGTTTAGAGACTGACGTCATGTTTTGGCATTTTCTCAACACCCTTTCCTGCGAAAGTCGGCTTTTATCTCGAGCAGGATTTATTCTCATGAAGAAGTGCAATGATTCAAAAGCTCTCGTCAAGATCATGAAGTAGTCGTTTGTGTATGTGCTCTTATGTCGTTTCGCTGCATACAAAGTTTACTACGAGACATTGGCAACATTGGTTTTTAACCTTCATTATAAACAGACAATTCCATAAGAATGAGGCGAGAATTGGACACCGCATGATTGTTCGGGTTATGTGTGTGTGTGAAAATTAGCCTATTCAGTCTTTCAAACAAAAACAGAAAACAGGGGGAGAGAGAGAAAAGAAGAGAAGGGAGGGCAGGTCAGCAGCTTGACAAATGAGCCCTAACCAGCTGCCTCCACAAAACACCATTGCCTTGGCAACTGCTGGGATGGAGCGAGAGAAAAGGAGAAAAGGAGAGACTCTGAAAGGGACAGAGAAGGGAGGCAGAGCGAGAGAGTGATAAAAGACATGAGAGGGAGAGAGAGGGTGGTCTGGTGTAGAGGGATACAGAGGAGAAATGTTTAAAGTGAGAGACCAGATGGGGGACTATATTTTCTCGTTATTTGTGCTTATTGCCGCCAGATGTGTCCTCTCATTATGTTAAATGTTCAGATTTACTGATTGTGATCCATCAGTGCGAAGAAGAGGGCATGAGTCATTTTGAGATAATGAAATGAGGATGTTTGTTACTGCTAAACAACTACTTCATGCAATGTAAAAAGTAATGCCACATGACATTTTGATACACTTTACGCAGAATGGATGCGGTTTGTTCCTCCATTTTTACCAGAAGATCTTGGTAGTTATTATTAAGTGTAAAAAAAAAAAGAAAAAATAAATAAATCTAAGGAAAGCACAACACGGTACCACCCACACTGTTTGATTTACTGGTAACTTCTGGGACATGGGGAGCAAAAATGTTACACTAACTTCCTTCTAACTTGTTCCCCATCCCCTCATACGACACTGATTTTAATGACTGTGTCACGGTTGCTGTTCCCAACTCCGCCATCCACCCCATTCAGCTGCTTGAAGAATGGGTTATCCCGTCAAACAGCCACACCCATTTCTCAGTGACTGCTCGGTTTACAATTCCTCTGCACCTCTTCCTCAGCCCCCGAAGCAATTACGGGAGGTTGGACAGGCTATGGTGTGATTCCTAACATCTGACTTTGTAGCTGGGAGGTGTGGATGTTGCTCTGTAAGGCTTACAGAGAGGAGGGTGGGACTGCCGAAAAAAACAAAGCAGTGGGTTTAAATCTCTTTCAGGTCGTCAAAGAGAGGACAAAACTTCTGATATTTCCGCGTGTACTTGTACAAATGTACTCCGCATGTCAGTGCTGTGTTTTTTTTTAGTTGTTTTTTTTTTTTTTTTTACAATCAAACCTTTTATTGTGAAAAGCCAGAGGATAAGGCTTTAGCTCACATCTGAAGATGTTAGTCTTAAAAGATTATTCCCTAAAACAATGCAATATAAAGCAAGTGGACTCTTGCTGTGAGGAGAAAACGTCAAGGATTGACTCTGCTTTGCTTCATGTTACAAGAGCAGCATCAGTGATTACTAGCCTTGGTGCAGTGTCCAATCCCACAAGTTTTTTTTCCCTTTTCAGATTTATTCATGTTGAACATTAACCACTGAGTTGTAAGACAAAATAATGTCTGAATGTACGCACCTCTTATTGCCAAGTACTAGATTATTATATGTTAACAAGGAACCTTTTTTTTGTGTACAATGTATCAACACAATTAACCATTAAACTCCTTGTTCACTCTCTCTCCCTTTAATAAGAGCGCCGGTATATTCCCCGGCCTGTCTGCTTGTCTGCCCTAAGTAGTTTTAATGGATGACTATGAGCAGGCTAATACTATTATGCTGATGTTAATTTTTTGGCGAGCGGGGCCTGTGATATTGAAACTGAATCTCACCGGGTTATTTATCCTCAGCGTCAGTCGCACCGCAGAGGCAGGAACACTGCCAACTATGTGTGTTTGTATGAAATTGGCAGGTCAATTGAAACAAATGCATCATCATTGTTTATGCCCTGGGTTATTTGAATTGAATGTGTTAAATGTCTTGCGTTAGAGTCCTGCTACCTGAAACTTGATACTGATACTTTGTCGGGTCCCTTAAGACCTTTTTAAAGTTTAGTTAGCTCGGGCTGTTTTCTTAAAGCCTGGGGCTCAGGTCGTGTTCAGGTCTGGTTATTTTAGGGTTATGATGTCTTTATTTGCCTTGTGGCCAGCAGGAGAAACGCAGAGATCGTATCCTGTATGTCAGACCTAATGGATGTAAGGAAAGGGGAGCTTCCTAAAAGATCTCCAGTCATTTGGGGAAGGCTTCTTCAGTGTGGGAACAATATAACCGGTATGACCACTTATCTCCAGTACATACAGTAGTTTTGGTCTGGATTATAGTGTTTGAACAGTCATGTTCAATAACAATTTTATTTTGTTTAAAATGGTAAAGCAAAGGGATTATTATAAAGATGTTACAGTGTCATGAGAAAAACCTCATGTGTGCCAAAAGCACATATTATTTAAGGAATAACTAGATTATTACATTGGATCAGGTCAGGTCTCAGTTCTGACAGTATGATGAAGTAGTCAGGTCGGGTCCCTGAAGATGATAAAGGCAGGGTTCTTGTCTCAGTCGTATGCCCGTGCGGACTATAAATGTGTTTTTGTGTATGTATTTATGGCTTAGAAGAACTATATTTGGGTCAGTAATATGAGTTAGGAAGACCTCTTTTTTTCTTTTTACAACAAACTCAAGTGTGTCTGTGTGGGCTCATGCCTGTTTTCAATTTGCCCATTAACACCTGCTCCGCATGCAGAACACACCGGCTTTACTTGTTCCCTTTTCTTCTTTTTTTTCTCAGCATGCCGTTCTATTAGTGCAGTGTTGCTGCGGGTAACCGCGGCAGTGGCTGGTGCAGTATGCGGTCAAACGCTGCCAGTTGTAGTAAAAGCTCAGAACATTTCATGCTCTGCTGGGCCTCTATCTATCTCTCTCTTTTTTCTTTGCCGCTAATTGTATTGCACTGACAGAGAGTGAAGAGAGAGGGCAGGAGAGAAAGAGAGAGTCGGAGAAATCAATGGAGATAAAGAAAAACTGGACAGATACAGTAAAGACCGTGCTGAAATGAATGAACACAAAGACGAGGGGAGAATGGAAAGAGAGCAGAGAGACTAAAGAGGAGGGAGAGAGAGACCGAGAATGCAGGGAAACTCGAGGCAGAAACAAATACACTTCATCCTCACTTCCTCTCCTCCTCCTCCCATTCAATGTTATCTATATAAACTTTAGTACATAATTGTCAAATTAATTGTAATACATTGAGGCCTCCACTATAGCATGAAACACACTCCCATCAGCCTCAGCTGTACTTTAGTTAGGTCCTAACTAGCAAATGTTAGATTGCTAACACGCTACAATAAAATGCTAAATATACGTCCTACCTCCTATAACAGCAGCACGTTAGCATTGTCATTGTGAGCATGTTAGCATGGTGACGTTAGCAATTAGCTCAAAGCACAGCTGTGCCTGAGTAAAACCTCACAACGCTGCTAGCATGGCTGAAGTCTTGCTAGGCTCTGTTAGCATAGCATGTTCATTTGGAAACCGACAAGCTTAGGCTACAGGTGCGTGGTGAACATTATTCAAAGGGAAAGTCAGTAAATGTCGAATGGTCCAAACCCTTTCCTTGGTTCATCCATAACACATCCCTAAATGGTGTTGTGTTTTACTTTGATATGCACTCTATTTTTCTCTATCACTCTATTTTCCGTCTTTGCATTGCATGGGATAGAGAGTGACTCTGCATTGTGCT
>CALSCE010009347.1:4476649-4481649 GCA_943593645.1 Bovichtus variegatus | reverse complement strand
AGTTAAATAAAATGAACAGTACGCGAGCAGCTTCAACACTAATCTGACATGCAGAATGTGTGTGTGAGAGAAAGAGGCTCAGAATGTAGCATAGATGTGGATGTATGGTCTATAAACGCGTACGTATGTGTGTGTTTCTAAGTGTGCATACAGTGTTTTTGTGTATAGGAAGGTAATTATTGTACATATGTATAATGCATGTGCTAATATTATGCTCCAGATAAATGATACATAAATCTTAATGTCAGTTTGGTTCCTGTGGGATCCGACCCCACCGAGTTCTCCCGCGATCCCGGGAATAAGAGTATAATTCAGGAATTCCAGATGGGAATTCCCTTGCAGCTTTTTCCACCTGGTATGTGGTAGTAGAGATTCAGCAGAGGGATTTACCTCCATGTCCTCATACATCACAGAGCTGTCCTACGCTACCGTTGTTGGGTTGCCATAGCAGTCGAACACAGGTTTATTACGTGTCCTCTGTGTTGTGCGCGTGGTTCTACATCTGGGTGTTCAAAGCCTGCAGTGAGGCCGGATGTGGAGGCAGCACGCAATGATCTATCTTAACAGGAAAATTAAGTATTTTAATCACTCGTAATTTTAAAACGAACAAAATGAGACAAATGACTATCTCTCTGCCAGTGGGGAGAGACAGTAATCCCTTTTTTCCCCAAAAAATCCCCGACTTTTTTGTCATGATTTCTTTTAATGTGCATATTGGAAAGAAAAACTAAATATACCAAGCTTAATGGGAGACTTTTTCTCTAGAGACTACAAATAAGAGACTTTATCTCTAGAGATTTAGCTTTTTCCCTCAACTTCAAGGAACATTTTATGCATCAGAAACCCTACATGTATCTATGTGACAGACTAAGAGCTACTACAGCCCTTAAGACTATAAATAGATGTTTATGCTACACACCGATTACTAAAGATTTCCTTGCTTTACCATTCAAGATGGGGACCATGTAGCTCCTTCTGTCTAGTCTAATCAATACTAAAACTTTTTCCTGACAGAGTAGACACCATAAAGACTGACTCTAGAGACTCAAATCCATACACTATTTCTTTTTTGAGTTATGACCAGATGATGTTTCTCTAGAGGATGAAAAGTAGACTCTCTCTCTCGCTGCAGAACAAAATCTCTAGTGAATATTTTCCAAGGCTAAACCAACTGTGAAAAATGTTTCTTGACAAATGAATCACTACAGTTGAAGGTTAAGAGGTTATTCTTCTTTAATGTTATAGGCAGGTTACCGATAATAAATAGAACGATCGATGAGAAGAGAACTGGAGGTTCTGAAGCTGTTTTTAAAATGTCCACTATTTAAAATAATTTTAAGTCATCTTTTTCATTCAAAACAAATCGCAATAGCAAACTCTTTTCTTCTAGACAGGGTGGAAAAACTCAAAACTCTCCATGGAAAGGCCGGCTAATGAAATTCTTTTAGCGTTAGCAGCTATTAAGGGCAACAAAAAAAAAATCCACCACACCTATTAAATAATCAAGGGAAACTCTATGACTGCCTCCGGATCACAATTGGACATTAGAGATGGGTAAGCAAAACTGCGACAACTAACATTTCTTTATGCTTCACATTCTAGCAGAGTATTTACAAGGCCAGTATCAGTGAGTTGATGTCATTCTGATACATCAAATTAACACATTATTTAACAGGTTGCCAGGAAAAAGCAACAGCCGAGAGAGAGACCGCCGGCAAAACTTGTTGAACAAATGGAAAGAGTGAGTCGGGAGAGTGAAAAGAAAGAGAGGGAGGCAAATAAATTCACTCTCCCATCTATCAGCAATGGCAGGTTGTCTATATGTTGGAGGACTGAGCTATCCCACAATGCCCTTGTGGCCCTGCTGCCTGTCTCCGTGGTGACAAGCATCTCCTTGGTGAGCCATGATCGGATGAACGGACTGTCAGGGAGGAAAGGCCCCCGGTGTGTGTGTGTGTGTGTGTGTGTGTGTGTGTAAAGATCTATGATCTCTCATGCTGACAGTGAGGAACACCCTCATGCCTGCTTCATACTTCATGTGGTCACACACACACTGACAGACGTGCATGTTTTTGGAACTTGTGAAGCCCTTCTGTTGACTTACATTCTTTTCTTGCTCTAACCTTAAAATAACGGAGAAAAATGGAGTAACATTCATTTGGAGTTGTGGTTGTGGCCTCTTGATGAAGTGCAGTATTCACTCGCCTTTTTAAGCCCTGTTTTCGTCTCCACCAGCTCCTGAGTGAAATATCTGGCTGTTTGTCAGCTACAAGTTCACCAGCTATCGTCATAAACGTTGTCTGTCTGCCACTTGGTCCTGGACAGGAAGTGTACACTGGGTTCACTTAAAAAAAGAATGGCTGGTTGATAAGAGCGGTGAGACTGAACCAGATCATTTCTGGGTTCTGCTCCAGAAACAGTAAAACTCTCATTAAAAGTCTCATTAAGATTTGTGACTAGACAAAATGCCTTAAAACATTACTTTGCTCAAATTGTGTGGTTTAGATGTCTTTATTGAACACCACTTCCCACAATTCCAAGACATTTGCAGAATCACGGTTCTACATAAGAGGACCCGTCAAGCAGCCGTGCCCAGGCCAGTGTAGCAGGGCTGAAAAGGCAAAGTGACGTAGCTGTAAAGTTAGAAACAGTGGCTGTACAAGAGAGAATTGGTGGATATTATTTAGTATTTTAGTAATATATTATATAAGTCAAAATGTACTGAGAAGAATAGTGGAATTCAAATAGTTCAACCTAAAAACCTACATTTGGTGGATGGTTTCCCCCTCGCTGGGAGATCCACACTCACAGAAACACAATGACACTGTTCTAGCGTGGGTTTTGTTTCATGTGTATTTCATTATATTTTGCATCACTTTTGAAAGAGTTTTTTCTTTTTTTTTTTCCTAAAGCCCTCCAGAGACGTGACACAGGGCTGAGCAGTGGTATTGTAACAGTCAGGCCAGCAGTGGATGTAGGCTATCAGCTGATCCTGTTTCCAATGTAGCACACTGACTCCCATGATGCTGCGGAGGATGAGAGAGTTGGAGAGAGAGAGAAAGGCCTCTGGCTCTCCCTCCTTCTGCTTTCACCCTCATTTTAACTTTCTCTCAGAAACACTTGAAGTCTTTCATCATTATCAACTCTTTTCATGTGACTTTCTCTCACGGTTTCTCTCCTGTCCTTGCTTTTTCGCTCTGCACTGTAAAGCTCAATGAGGAGTATTGAATGTATCGCACTCCATCAAATCTTTAGGACCCTGCTGTCATATGCTGCATTTACAATTAAGCATGCACAATGTTGGTTCTCCATGGTAACACTTAAAGGTGTTTGACCACTAGACGTGCTTCCGCAAATGGAGGAAGGTTTTTACGTGCGAGTCCTCGTTTTTATTTATTGCACGTTTCACGCAATTCCGCTAGTCAACAGTTGGGGGCGGTAATGCACCAACACCCATAGTAATGCACCGACAAAGGCAGCGAGGAAGAACACTGCTGGCAAACAAACGAGTTTTATGTGGAAAGGAAAACGCGTTTGTTAGGCCTTCAGGTCGGTTTTGGGGAGAAACACAACAACAAAATCTCCATTGGGCACCTTCAAGCATACGCTGCACAATGTCGAGTAGGTAACTCCCTTGATCTAGCAAATAACAAGCGACAAGACTGGCCATTTGGAATGAAATATTGTAGTGTATTTTAGTATCTCAACAGAGCCAAAATAGCCAGTTTTATTTTTGGAACTGTTTCAGATGAGCAAATGGGTTGTCTTCTGTGTCATACTACCGTTAAAGGTACAATTTGTCATTCTGTGACTCTAGAGACGGGGCTAGGAGCCTACTATCGTGTCCCATTTCAGGAGCCACACGCTTCAAAGGACACAGCTTGTGAAGGTGTAGTCTGCACCTCTACCTCAAATAAACTGATTATAAAGGAGTCGCCATAGCCTCATCGCTAAGTTAAAAAAAAAAAAAGCATCTCGCGTGCAATAGAATGTGTGATATTGAGCCAATTTAGGGGGGAAAGAAAACCATATTTCAAGTTGAACAACCTGCTTGACCTTTGACATTCTTCCCAGTCCTGCAGACTTCAGAAGATGCCTCTGCTGACATGGCACACAGCTGGAGTTCAACTGTTACCATTAAACGTGCTCTCAATGATGATCAGCGTATGCTTCAGTGCTTACAGTGTATCTATCATTGGCATCATGGAAAGAGTCAGATATTACCATGGGCTAGTGGTAAAAAAATTAATTAAGTCCCTGAAAGGCCAGTGAAATTTGAATAATTAGAAATTAGAAAATATTTAAGACCACACTATCTCTATTTCATCCTCGGACATTTCCTGTCCGACATGGGTTGATGTCGGCGGTTCATGGGAGTCTCTAACGTGTTGATGTTTTTATGCTCTGACTGAGAATATTTCTTTAATTCAATTCAAAAACAAGCCTGGAGCAGTCTGAATTGTTGGCACCACTCTGCTTGAAAGTGGGAGTAAATGGCAATCAATAAAAAAAACACTGCAACAACAAAAGATAAAACGACTAACATGGTATAAAAAGAAGTGAATGAAGGGGAGTTGGAGCAAGTGGTTGACTGAAGAAAGTCTTCTGGCTGCCAATGTCCAGCGATGTAGAAATGCTCAATAAATTGATAATAATCTTCGTGCGAAAAGAGTGTTCAATGGAAATATGCAATGCAAATGTATTATAGTTTGAATTGTATCTTTGAATTCCTCAAACTAGGTGGCAAAAAATGTGTTTATTTCCCTGCACGTCGATGGTTTTATTGTCCAATTTTTCACCACTTATAATATTTGACCAATTGGCCAATAAACTGCAACCCATTTTAAAAGCATAGCTCAATCTCTGTCTCTCTGTCTATAATTTCCTAGATACTATATATACCTGCTAGCTGAACAGACGGCCGGTTAATGTAGCTCTGTAAATTGTTTACACCACACACACACACACACACACACACACACACACACACACACACACAC
>CALSCE010009347.1:4429017-4449721 GCA_943593645.1 Bovichtus variegatus | reverse complement strand
GAGGGGAGGGTCGATAGAGAGACATATGGAGAGGGAGACAAGGTTAAATGGGGAATCCCTCATAAAATTTAAAAACAAACCCACATGTGACACTTACTTCTTCCTCTCCCTTATATGTGTGTGTGCCCTGGACAGTGCTTGTAAGACGTTAAGTGCTTCCATATGACACACACACACACACACACACACACACACACACACGGGGGAGTGAACATTTTCCATGTTTAGGCTAAGTGAGCTTTAACATGACGGATGTGGACTGTTACTGTAGCACTGTAGCCTACTCTGTTCCTACACACACACACACACACACACACACACACACACAGTACTATTTTTAACCTTTTTCATGACGTTGTGCACAGAAAGTATAAAAAGACACACACAGACTCTCACCCGCAGTCATTTAGAAATGGAACATGTGTAAGGGGACACGTTGACACACAGGAGTTTCTCTGTGGTGGGACATTTTCCAGTGGGACTGTTCTCAATCCGTTTCATTGCTGTTTCTTTTTTTTTTTCCAATTACAGCAAACTGTAGAAGAGGCCATGTGTCGGTGATGAACGTTTACATTTCAGTTAACAGATTGCGTCCTCTTGGTTTATTAAAGCCTTCAAAAAGTTGAAAACTGAAGGCTTGTTGAGCAAAATTAAGGCTTTTTATTTTCTTTTCAGTTTCTCGAAAGTGACTGGCAGCAGAAATATTGAGGTGGATTGTTTTGATTTGGTGCTCCCTGAGCTGATGTGCTGCGAAAGGGTTTATTACAATGATTGAAATGTGAGCACAGCGTTTTTGTATTTAGCATTTTAAATCAGAATCACAGGAATGAGCACCACGAGCAGTGCGCTTCTTTCGTTCCTCTTCCTCTATAACTTCACAATTCTTTCAGTCACAATCATGCCAAAAACTACTCGCTAGAAACTACAGTTATTACAAAATGCTATTGCAATAAAAGATGATCTCTCTGTCAGTACAACATGCTGACAGACATTAAAAGTAATCGATGGAAAAAGGTGCCAAAAGTCTTCCGTCTTCAACATTATATAAACACAGGTATTGAGGAAGACATCAAACAGCTCGTAGTAAACCCGTTGAAGCTCTGCTGCCGCTGCGAGCAGAGGAGAGCTTTGTTGCTTCAGAAGCTGTCCTCCATGGAAAACCTATTGCTAGATCTGCTACGACAGATTGGGGTTAAAATTCTCCTTTAGGATGCCTGGAACAAAAATTGCTGAAACAAAGCAAAAAAAAGGAAAAAAAGAAAAAGATGCGACCAGAGTTTGATATGACGGTGGAATCCAGCAGGAACACACACAAACACACACCCACACACACACAGACGCACACACACGCGCAGGAGTGTACAAATATTTAAATGCAGAGCTCCTGTTAGCATAATCACAGTGACAATAAGCAGATATTATGACTGGATATATTCAAGGATGATGTGAGAATACAATTTCTCCCAACAAACACACCCGCATGAAGACAAAACACACACCGCTGAACGTTACATTTGAGAGCAGAATCCTCTCCCACTGCCAAAACAGCCAGAGGTGGTGTGTCATGATGTTGTTATTGTAGCCTTGTTGCTGCATGCTTGTGAAGTAAAAAAAAAACAAAAACCTGCGGTTGAGTTAAAGTTCAGATTATACCCGACAGCATGTGCATGGAGCTTCAGCAAACAGATTCCCAGTGGTATGGAGAGCGCTAATAACCACAATGCTGCTGTCTAATTGACAATTTGAGAAGAAAAAAGCATCAGTGGTGGTGTAGCGTGTGTGTGTGTGTGTGTGTTTTATGATACCCAGAAATAATCTAGACTAATCGGACGTGGAGTTATACAGCAAAAATACTCTGTACATGCGGATACACAAGCGGACCTTCCCCTCTCTATCTCCACGGATGCTTTAATCTAGATCGTACCTCTTCGTTTGTCTACCTATTTATATCTCCAACCACTTGTTTTTGTCCGTTCGCTCTCGGTGTCTGTGCCTCTCTAATTTAATTATCTCTGCCTTCACTTTCTGTCCCTTTCACTCCATCTCATTTTCTCTGTCAGATTAGATCATAGACTTTGCTTTTGCCCCGACCATCTGTCCACTAACAGAAAAAACAGGCTTCCTAAGACTCCTTTCAACTCTTCAACTTTAATCAGCAGGTCCCTGCACCTAAAAAAAAAAAAAGATATATATATATATATATAAATGTAAAAATGAAATTGAATCTTGTAAGGCTTGGGGCAGTTTTCTGTACTCTGTGAATGTACGAGTTTTTGCAGGTCCTCAAAAAGACAAAAAACATCCCAAGTGACATTATATAAACACAGACCTTTTACGATGGCATTAAACATTCATATGGAGCTTACCCCCCTCTTCATACCTAGTTTGGTTTGGTAATTCTTATTTTTGTTTTATGTTGTTATTTTGACAAATACTGCACCTTAACCCATCTTGTTGAATATTGCACCTTAATATTGCACCTTACTCCATCTTATTTTTACATTTCTCTACATATATATATTGTATAAAACATTTTGCACTATTTGTAAATGTTTGTACATTTTTACATCTTATACTGTCTCCTACTGTGTATTGCAGCTGTTGCACAACCATTTCCCTCGGGATAGATAAAGTTCTAGCTCATTTTATCTTATCTCATCTCATCTTAAAAGGTAAATAAAACATTTTAATTCTCAAAGTTAGTGTCAGCCATATTGAAAGAGGGGGTTTCCTTTCGCTGGTGAGAGGAAAAAAGAGGGAAGATGAGAAAAGCTGAGAGAAGATAACGAGATGGAGAGGAAGATTGAAAACGTGTCTGGAGCAGAATCAGACGGTGACAAATTGTTTCAGCTCCTCATTTCTCTGCCTTCTCTTCATCTTCCTCTGCTCTTTACTGGCTGTGATGCAGTAAAATGTTTAGAGCGAAGACATGAAATGGGTTTTCTTCTGCTCGTGCTTTTGGATACGAATAGAGCGATATAACATTTATGTTCCATTAACTTGAAAGATAAGTCTGGCTTTATTCTGTTATTTGTAATATCCATACCAGCAACACATGGCCTGTGCAGCTAAAGCCTGAAGAGCTCCGACGTTGTACGAAATGTGTTGAAGCACATCGATGAGCCGCACTGTTGCACCGGGGAACATGTTCTTTTATTACGATGAACACAAATAGAAAAAATTATATTTACTCTTGTTTGCGTAACGTCTGCTGAAAACTACAGTTCCCGGCTGTTTTAGGAAATTACTTGAGCTATATGTTTGTGATCCGTTTTAATGGGGCGGACTGGGGCCGAGTACGGACGTGGGACTGTATTGTGAGATGGACTAATGTATGGATGTCAGTCAGTCAGTCAGCCACCAACCCAACCAGTCAAAGAATCAATAATGATTTAATTTGTCCGTCCATCACAGTAACAGACTGTCTTCCACTCGAGCCGTCCTCGCTCTCCATGCGTCTCCCTCTGTCCGCTCACGTCTCTCCATGTCTTTTTCACACAGTCTGCCGTCTCTCCTGCCTCCATCTGTGTGTACGTGCAGGTGTGTAGGCGTGTTATCACGGAGGTGAGCTCGCTGCATTAAAATGCTCTGAAAGAAATCTTCTTCTACCGGAACATAGCCAGCAGATCACATTTCTTCATTTTGACTAAATGATTAGAATTTCTAATCCCAACATCGATCAAAGTCCCCTCGCAGACTCGTTGGGCCACAAAGCTCCCATTTAATCAGATTTTGTCCGCTGCCGATTCACTATTTCAGTTGAATAGTGTGCGGTGCATGAAGGGAGGGACTGGTGCCGAGACCGTAGCTTGTGATTTCAGTCGACATTCAAAAAAATGCTCTGATTGGATTGATATATTAGTCATAAATCTTGGACCTCCCACCAGATCACCTGAAGCGACCCGCGCTCGACTTTTGCACTTCACTGCCTTCATCAGTACAGAATCTGGTGAAATATTTCACTGCTGTCATTGCACCACACAATCAAAGCAATTGGAAACTGGTGCAGTGTCAAATTTGTCCTCTTGCCTCGCAAACTTTTCACACTTCAAAGACTGAATATGAATGTGTATTAATGACCATCTGGTCGGATCAAAAGCCTTGACAGATATTGGCTGAGTGGAATAATCATTAAAGCGACAAACCTGTAACCTGAAACAAACCTTTGACAAATGAGCAGATTTGAACTCCAATGGGTCCAAAGTGCCTGCTTTTTGGTCTTTAGGCTTGACATTAATTCATGCTGCAGCACTATTAACTAACCACTAGACACTGACCAAGGACTCAACTTTACCTTTAATGTGCTTAAGGATAAATATAATATACAACACTAAAACCGAAAAGTCCTGTACCTGCCTGTTGAAAACCTTCTAGCTGTGTACTGTGACCATAGACTGTATTTATAGGACTGTAACATACATGCGGTTGTAGTATCTCGCATCACCCACACATTTTCCGAATAGACAATAAATCAGTGTGAACACAGGTTCAGAGTAGAGAATACATATCTTTGGTGCTAAGCTCTCTCTTTCTTTCTCTTTCGTTCTGGGCCCCGTCTCACTTGCCTGAGGCAAACTAAGCCCCGGCTCTGTAAATGTCAGAGAAAGCAGAGGCCATCAGTCTTGCAGTGGCATAAATACTGGCTGCTGTTTATCAAAGGTCACACCCAGCTGGGCTCACTGTAAAAAATGTTTGTACAACACCTGTAGTTTCTCCAAAAACTCACCGATGCAACCTGACACGATGGACACACAGTCCCACGTTTTGTGTGTGCGTGTCTGTGTGGGTCCACATGAGGGAGCGGGGCAGGCGGCCATGTTGGCTCAGAACCACAGTCGCTGTAAGAAACTGGAGAAATCCAATAAGCCCTTAGAAACGTGTGTGTGATATCTTTCTCTGTGTCTGTGTGTGAGAATCCTATAAGTCGTGTACGATCCAATAAGTCCAGACTGGAGGTCATTGATCCTCCACCAATAAAGCCTCAGCAGCCAGATCACATAATACACCATCGATTGTTAACAGAGAATCCAGTTCTTAGCCTGCAGCTGGCCTTAGTTGACCACCAGTGCTCGAGCTTATTCAGCAACACACTTGGCTATCATGATTATCTTGACTGATATCTATACTTAAGGTGGGTATAGTCTGTTGCATTAGAATGAGAATGAATATAGACCTGCATAAGCAACCGGTATTGAAGCAGAGATGCAGTGGAACGAAACACACAGACCTGTATGTAGCATCTGTATTCGTCCCTATAAAGTGTCCTGTAAGGACTATTGTTGAGATGACTCACGACTTTAATGGCACCCTATATGGTTAAATGTCATGGCAGACAAGAGGTGAGATTTTTGATCTTGAAGTCCTCCATCTGTGTAGATTCAGAGCCACACAGGTCCATTACTCTGTTCCAAAAACTCCTCAGGTTTCACCTCTGAAACCTCAGCAGTTCTATTCTGAGTTGTGTGATGCCATCAGTGCCTGGCTGCCTGGAAAACGATGCCATTAGTGTGTGTGTGTGTGTGTGTGTGTGTGTGTGTGCGTGTGTGTGACTGTAAAGCTACAAGCCCCATCAACCAGTAGATGTTGTAACATTATAGTCTTTATATTGCCATCCCCAAAATAATAATAGCAAAGAAAGAGACTTCATTATTGATGTTTGACACCCAAAGATACTCGTACTATAAACGGCTCCACTTTCACACTCGTGTACACGAAGGCTGTCTTCATACACTTGCATGTATGCACCTGCAGACCACACACGTGCACTTTTCACACATCCACACGTTCTCTGCACAGCAGGTTTGACACTTTGCGCCAACTGTAATTTTCCAGCCAATTAGCAGCATCATTGCATTGTTAATTTTCAAACCCCCTCAGTGTCCGACTGGTCTGGGAATGGAGATGGATGCTGAGCTCTCTTCCCACTGGGAATCCACCTGTTCATTTCAACCTACGCACCATACAAGAGCAGTATGCTCATCTTTCTCCATCTCGCCATCTGACTCTCTGTTGTCTGCAGCTCTGGTTTCCATCCAACTGATGGAAAGGAAATGTATTGATCATTTTCAGACATTTTAGCATTCTGAATGGAAATGCACTTCTTAAATAAACAGTGACATTGTAAAATATGTTTCTTTCCACAAAGTATTTTATAGCCCTAACATGTCAAACATTATGACCCTGATTCGGCACATATAAGTCTTCATTATTGTTGTTTTGTTTTGGTGCTGGACAGGTAGCATACAGTGGGTTCGCCTGTGATCTGTAGAACCAAAACAATTAGCTGAAAGATGCTAAAACTCTATATTCGACCTAGCCATTTTACCCATTGCTACCTATTGTTGATTTAAAAGTATCAATTTATAATTAATTTGCTTAAAATGAGCTTGAAGGTTGGATTGAAAGTCGCCCTTATTTGGGAAGAAGTGTTTGCGTGTTTTATTAGAGCAGTAGAGGTTGAAAAAAAAAGAAACGACCACGACCTGTGATGTCAAACACAAATTAAACCTCTACATCTTCATTTGTTAGCTGCTGGTGTGATGCTCCACACCAATTTGCCTGCTACCCACTAGTCTGTAAGTCACCCGCAGACTTAAGAGGATAGATTCACTTTAATGAGGCCTCAGGCAGACATCTTAAGAGCATTATGAAGAGGATGTTTTTTTTTAAATTTTTTTAGTACACTTATATACTGTTTGGGTAGTGGTTTAGTCTTAATTTGAATGTCACTGAGAAATCCTCCTGGCTGTGTTGAGGAATCTTTTTATTTAGCGAGCTAAAGTGGGAGAGAAGAGGTGAACTCCGGGAGCAGATGGAGCGATAATTATGGAGACGCTAATGAAATCGACCGCAGAGGAAACAATGTACACACACACGCATACCACACACACATACAGATCACACATACAGATCACACATATACAGATCACACATATACAGATCACACATATACAGATCACACGTGCATTGGTTTGGTATTTTGTTACGAGTTTTATACGCAGTTCGAAAGCTCTGATGCTGGTGAGAGAGCGAGTTTGAACTGCACTTGCGTCTCTCCTCTCTTATCGATGAAAGAAGCCAGTGTTAGTTCAGCAAAGTTTTAATGTATCTATATATATATGTATATTTTATTTTCCATTTATTTATTTACTTTTTCACGTATTGGCCATGTATATCATATGCGGTTTATTCATTTGCACTTGTTTCAAATCGGAAATCACTTCTGATGAAGGTGGTAAAAAAAGGATAGTAAAATAAATGTCTATTTAGTGATGTTTTTGCTTCTTATATAGAAACCAAATGCTATCAGCCGTCTACTAATGGCACACTGGCCAATTTCATTTCTGCAATGTCAACATTTGAATGTGGTTTTGGATTGTGAAGCCATGTTCACACGCTAAACTGAAATCATATTTTACTCTTAGTTTTGATTCTGCCTAGATGTGGCTTTTAGAAAAAACTCTCCTCCAGAGTAAGTGACTCTGAAAATGTTGTCACATAAATGAAATGGAGTCAATTTTCAGTTGGTTTCTCTCTGTACTGTGTCATTTTAAATGGCAGTATAGCCAATAACACAATACAGCTGTTCTCATAATCAGAATGTATATTCATGCTGTCAGACTAGTTTATGCTGTGAGCATAAAATCACAATATGATCTACAGTCCAGAATGTACTTTGGTTAACTGGCTAATTTTATGAGCACAATCAAGTCTCCATGTCCGTTTTGTTAGTGACAAGGAAGAAAAAAAAAGAAAAGAAAAACAAGTGCAGCTAAAGTGTGTTTCCACCTATTTATAACGGTAGCATCAAAGGATCTTGTGGAGCAGGTTTAACCCTCGGAGACTCACCGGAGGGACCAGCCTGTCCCCGTCTCACTGCAGGGGGTGGCTGTGATGCACAGTTTACTTGTTTGCCAACAAAAAAGACAAAACAGTCACATCTTCAGAGGAGAACTTTTCAAAAACAACATGAAAACACGAGCGTGGACGCAGGTAACTCAGTGTTTTCAGGTTTATCCTCCTTCGTGTGGACATGATCTAAGTTCTGTCATCTCCCAGGATGGGTGTTTCTAGGCAAGACAGGCAAACAAGAACGGCAGTGGGAAGTGTATAAATGTGTGTGTGTGTGTGTGTGTGTGTGTGTGTGTGTGTGTGTGTGTATCTTATTCGGAGAAGAGAAGTTGCCAAGTCACGAGTTGTTTACCATCCAGACAAAGGTCAAATATTCTCTAAATCTCTATCTCAGTGCTTATGTCTCAGTCACGCACACACACACACACACACACACACACACACACACATTACATAATTACAGTATACATACATCCTACACATAATCACAGAGCCTCGATCTCTTCTCTCTCCCTGCTCCCGGCAGAATTATAGGTTTCAATATTTTTACTTGGTGGTCAAATTTGAGATGAGGATTGCATGTCAACACAAATGAATTAAAAGGTAAATTGCAGAATTCGTTTGAGAACGTTGTTGTGCCTTTTTTATCGTTGTTAAAAGTAAGTCAGGAAACATATGGAACTTTCTTAACCCATGACATACATTTCACAGCTGCTGCACTTCACACACTTTTCAAATGTGTGAAAATTACCTAAAATCCACCATATATCAAATAAACCAAATTATAAATCTAACAATGACAAGCGTTCGTTGAGGGCTTATGTGATGGGTTAGACTTTTTTGTTGACTCAAAACACATCCTTTGTCAGAGTTAGTCCTTCTCTCCACCTACACATATGACCTACGGCTAAATAAAAAAGGTCTTTGGCGAAAGTACAACTGGCACAAGAAGTCTGCAAAAATAAAGGTTTAGTGTACCAATAATACTAATATATGTAACAAAACCTCGAAATACAGATATTAAAACTATGAGTTTGGACGTATAACAAATGTGCTGAGGTTCAAGTGTCAACTCCTATGTAATTAGCATGTTTGCGTGACGTTGAGTTGACACACTTATTTGCATTGTGTGTCACTCTTTACTCCAGTAAAGCAGCATGTGATAGTGTGAGACAGTGTCACTGCGGTAACCGGCAGTATATCTTAGTTTGCGTGGGAGAGTGTGACCTCTTTGCCAGGTGGGTGTCTGGCTGTGATTGACAGGTGTCCGGTGACATCAGGGGGGAAGCGAGTGCTTTGTCACAACATGTGCCCGTCACTGTCACATAATGATGATGTTAGTTATTCGAAGAGTGAGACATGCAAAGTTTGTGTGGGTGAGTTAATAAGTTTCCTCCTTGGTGTGCTGTGAAAATGTCCCGCACTCAATCTGAGATTGTATAAATTGTAGGAATGCAACCGATTTGGGATTACATCTGAAATGCACTTTGTACTACGGACACATTAAAGTCCGTCCGCCTGAAACGACAGCAACGGCTTCTGTGTTCGTTACATGAGGAAATGTAAGAACTGATAACTTCCATTGTCTTCTGAGGCTGGACACTTAATTCAGTATTACTTAATAATGTGGAGTTTGGCCATGTCTTTAAACTTTACTATCAAGTGGCTCTAATGTGCCAGTGTCTGCTGTTTGGTTCCAGTGATACAGCCCGAAAGAGAACAATCAGTGTAAAAACATATTTTATTTAACAGATTTCTGAGCTTTCACTCAGCGAATAAACTTCGAGACTCAAGAAGTTATTGCCTGTATTTGGGTCGATCTTAATGTCGGGTTTAAAATAAGTCTTTTCATTCTAAGGTTTTATAGTGCGTCACAGCTGAAGTGCCCTTGAGCAAGGCACTGATCTTGCAAGCTTCACAGTTGCAGCTCAATACTCTTTCCATTCAAACTGGTGCTGAGGCTGCAACAAGAACACACAGTTCTTACGAGGGAGTCAATAGAAAATATAAACCTCGAACAATAAACCAAGACTGACTAAATCCAATACTAATTAATTTTTTAATGCAAATGGAGAAAGTCGGTCTGAGCACAGAAGCCCAGCCAGTCTAATCAATGGAGAGAGAAAAACTATTCCTGTTCAATGCGAGAGCTATTATCCCGGGCGCTGAGGGAATGAACTGCCTGTCAGGACTGACATTTAGTGAGGAGAATAAAGCCTGAGCCTCAAGCTAGAATTCACTTTTATTTAAATTGACCGCCTTTGTCGAGGTCCATGTGCTGAGCAGTCACTCGTGACACACATGACATGATGCAACACTTGATGCATGAGTATGAGGACACACACATTCAACAACCAGCTCACACACACGCAGCATATCCGACGTCCCCCACACTCGCGCATATAAGAAATACACACTTAAAGGTATGCACATTTAGGCTTTTATGAATATACGCACGCACACACACACACACACTGACCCTTGTCCTTTTACTAATGAGCAGGTGTAACAAGACAAATGGCTACAGTCAAGCAATGTTTCATCACTGACCCGGGTGAACTTTGAACCCAAACTTACACCCTGGAAAGGTGTTAATAGTGAGAGAGAGAGTGTGAGAGGGCGAGCGAGGGTGAGTAATGGGGCAATGCGCTGTAAATAGCAATGTACCTCGTGTTAACCTCATAAACTGTAGTGCAGTGGTTTAGATCAGCAAATGTATTTTAAACAGTATTTCCTGTACAGTATACAGTGTCCTGATGGGAAGATACCAGGAGTTTTCATTGCCTTCACTAACTTTTGACGGCAATCTTGTATTTAATGTAATAATTCATAGTCTTTGATTCATTTTCCTTCTGGAACAAAATGTATATTTTGTAGACCTGTTTTGTGAACTGAAAAGAAAGAAAAGGGTAACACATACAGTATGTTTGTCTCCTTATTTAAAATATTGTATTCATGTGTCCAACACATCTGTGCTATTTTATTTAGTTAATGATGTTATTTCCTGAACTATTTGGGGCAGAGGCCGTATGTTGCCTCGGACACTGCAGCGCTCAACTATGTCTCGGGGAGAAACAACGGCGGGAGCGGAGAGGGGTCAACTGTCTGTGTGTGTGATTGTGTGTTTGTGTTTGGACGAGTTTTATCTCGAGCTGGTTGTAATCTGGATTTCTGATGTGATTGCTTTCCATTTCATTTTTTCTCTCTGTTACAGGCCAGTAAAAGCAGCCACATGTCGAATTCACCCTGTGATTACCAGTGACATGAGGATTCAGAGCTGATAGGTCAGCTGTTTGTAGCCAGCAGGTCAGCAGGTTTGATTAAATGCAAACCAAGTCATGAGTTCAATCACAACTTTACCTGCCACTATTATTGTCTGCAGGCTTTAGAGACCAACGTCAAGCTGTTCCAGCACGTACTCCTTCCTTTCTCCGCCTCAGATGATGGTGCAGTGAAAGAAGAAAAAAAAAAAAAAGACATCAACACGCCGCAGGCAATAGAAAGATTAGGCAAAGACCTACTTCATATTCTGCTCGGCAAAGTATTTCAAGCTAGAAAGGCTGGTCATTCATTTCTTAAAGGCCAAGCAGACCAAGTGTTGCTGCCCATATTTAGACCTAACGTGTCGCGCAACTGAATGCAGAATGACTTCGGCAGAAGATGTGCGATGGGCACGCGGTGGTGCCAACTGGAGCTAAAATGTTTCATCTGCTGAAAGGGAGGTTTTCACTTGACATCGGCAGACCTGCTGTCAGCCGCACTTATGTTCCTCCCAGCATCTGGGTGTCAATTGAGGTGCTCAGCCTTTAGCAGAGGGGATGATTACTTCAGACCCGGTAAATTGCTAAATGTCTCTTCTCATCTTCTTCCATCTCCCTCGCTCTGATTCCTCCCTCCAGATGAGCGATGATAAGGCTTTTGGTATTTTGCATGCCGGGTAATCACATTCCCACATATTGATTCAGTCATGCAGGGGCTGAGGAATGACATATTTTGAATGATCAATTAAGTTTTACCCCAGTTCTTTATGATGCAAAAATGATTACTGTGGCATTTTGATGTTTAGTTGGCTATTTTACCTAACTGGACACTTGAGGAGGGAAGCTTTTCTTCATATTTATAAAAGTGTACTTCAAGAATAATTGATTGCAGACAGTTACGTTGGAGGAAATAAAGGCTTTTCAGGTCTTTGACAGACTTTTGTGTATTGAATCATGTTTATTTAACAGATCTGCAAAGAGGATTTATACTGTGGTTGCTTCCTATTGTCGTGTGTTTTCCTGCAGAGCACAGATTACAGACACAAACACCAGTTGTTAATGTTCATGCCAAAACGCTTGGCTGTGATTGGTTGACCTCTCCCTCAACCCCCCAGCAGTTAGGTGATCAGGCTGACCTCTGTTCAACTCATTCACAATCTCCCTTCTATTACCTCAGTCTGCTTTCTATGTTTTGTCTCACTCATTGTCTTCAACACTGGATGCAAATGGAGCGACTCGTCTTTATGTTTCTGTTCCATCTCATCTCTGTCAATCGCATCATATCAATCATTCTCTGTTTGCCTATTTTCTCTACATGTCAGTGTGGCTGCACGGTCCATAGTCATTTAAAGAACATACGTGTGTGTGTGTGTGTGTGTGCTGCGGAGTGTTAGACGTGCTTTCAAAGAGTATGTATAGGTCAGTTTTCAGTTTGTACAGTATGTCCGGAAAATGAAGTAAATGTGTGTGTGTGTGTGTGTGTGTGTGTGTGTGTGTGTGTGTGTGTGCGCGCGTTGTCTGCTGCCAAGTGTCGGGCATGCCTTTTGTGTCAGATTTCATTCCTGTTTTCTGGATAATAAAAACACACACACACACACACACACACAGACCCTGTGACCTAAACCATTTCTAGACCTCGCTCAGTGTCGAGTTTGTGTGGGAATCCGTGCGTGTGTGTGTGTCTGTGTGTGACAACTGTGGCCGGTCAGCTATGCTTCCATTGCGGAAGAGATACATTTCAAGTCGCCTGATGGCATCAAAGAGCCGAACATTCAGACACCATTTCTGTCACACGCTGTCACAAATCCCTGACCTCAGAAGTATCTGTTCCACAGACTAAGTTTAGTCTGGTGTGCCTGTAACAAGAGGGAGACATGGAGCGATAGATAACCAGATGAGACGTAGACATACATTAAAACCCAAGAGGTTAAGATTAAAAAGCATTTATTGTCATTTCATATTAATTGTTTTAACAGCGGATGGTTGTGGTTTTCTCTCTGACTGCTGCAGCGCCACATCTATCTGTGAAACCGTGTGTTTTAATAAGTATGTATTCAGTTCTGTCTGTAAATATCTTCTTTATTTAAAGATGCAGCATTTTTTTACCATCAGCGTGATTTTATTGTTAATTTAAACGGGTGTTGTTAAGCGGTACCAATGTCTCCAAAAATCAGTTTGTCCGCCAAGGGGACAAAATTCTGAACGAAACGGCAAATACTTTCCGAATTTTCCGATGGAAAATCTTTTCTATTTCAGCCTAAGCTAAATTGTATTGACCATTAAAAGCCCTTTCTTAAACGCGTGTGCACACTCATGCATACATAAATAGAAACTGTCTTATTAACTCCCATGCATTTAGATAAATCAATATTGATTCGTTTAGGGACATCAAGGCCCCGAGAATTTATTTTCTGCGTTTTTCTCTCGCTGCATTTCATCTGTTGATTGATTAACCTGACCACACGCTGTCAGCACAATACAACCAAATGTGATAAAGAACAGAAAAATATGGAGGAGGATGGAAAAAGAAGAAAGATATGACTGTTTATCTTCCCCGACTGTCCACTCTGTGCCTTGAACCTCTGGTTGTCATGCTGACGGTTGTATACATTCACCCATGTATACACAACCTTATAAGGACAGAGGTCAAAAGGTCACGTGTGTGAAGGCATTGGCTATATATGGGCATAGTAGAATGTGCCTTTACTAGACAGCATGTTGGGGATACATATAGTGGAGCGTGTGCTGTATCTGCCCTGCATCAGTGTAATAGTCACAACTGACATAGACTTTTGTTTATTTTTGCAAAACAATGCCGATAGTCAATATCGGATGTTGGCAACTTTATTTATTTTTTTTTACATTAAACTATTTCCATGCCCGAAAATAGCAAGAACAGTCAAACTCCTTCCCCCATGCTTGTGTGGAATCAAACAAAAATCTCATATTCAGTCAGGTTAAGGCCTCACGGACGAAAAGGGCATCATTCATCCTTTCTGCAATATGTATATATATATATATATATATATATATGTATGATTAAATGATAAACCAGCCTGGTAGAGTGTCGTTTACCTACCAAGGTTCCTGTTTGCATGTCAATGCGTCTAATACCCAAGTGTGTCCGAATAGATCCAAGTGTTCTCGGTGCCAAATAGATCTTTTTCAGGATATAATATTCATGACAATCGGTAGCTTGTGTACAATATGCATTTAAATTATTATATAGAGATTGAATAGAGATTCACAGATATTGATTTATTTAAAAAGTTACTTCTTTCTATTGCCTATTTGTATACAGTAGTACACACATACAGAGTGTGTTATTGTATTGTTGGTTAAGGAGGTCATAATAGGACTTTCAATGAGTAAGTGAGTTCAATAAATAAGTCATTGCAGTCTCTAAACAAAATATTTTGGGAATTACTTTTGACTTTTAAAACGTTCTTCAGTTAGGTTTTCCACTGGTTCATTTTGTGACTCAAAAGAGACAGATTACAAACAATAACGGTAGAAATTGATGTGGCAGAGGTGGAGATATATCCTGACTTTTAGTCCTTAGTATCGATCAGCTCCAGAGGTGCTTGATCTTACATTTCCCATAATGCAATTCAACGGCATCATTCTTTAGACCTCCCTGCCTCCTAAATACCTACGTCTCTCAAACCACACGCACCGGTTTTGTAAACCAGGCTTCCTGTTGAAAGTTTTCCGCCCAATTTAATTTTTTTTCAGACTTTGGAAAGCTCCCTTAAGAGTGACTCTTTAGTGCCGTTTAACATGCTGACATGGACCCAGCATTAACTATACACTATAACTATACAATAAACTGTGGGATTAGCGTAAACAATAGAAAAGAGAAGGAAGTTGTCGTTAGGAAAGAGAAGGGATGAGACGTAGGGAAATGAAAAAAAGTTTTTTCTCTCTCTCTCCCTCTGTTTTAATTTACCTCGCTGCCTCTCTCACTATGTCTGTCTTTATAAATATCCTGGCATCCGTAGGCTAAGCCATTTTAGAGAAACTGGCAGCAGAGCCATTAAACTGCCTTGGAAACGCCTTGGAAACGGTGCCACGCGGGTCGCACGTTGCCGTGGAAACGATCCGACCCCTTTCCCCGCTCATTCCCACTACAGAGCAAAGTGGACCTGCACACTGGCAGCACTATAACTAACTGAGCCCATGCTACGTCTTATAATTGAATATCGACTGTCTTTCTCTTTCATTATTTTTTTTATTAATTTAGCCATTAAACCCTGATGGATTCAAATTGATGATCATAGTAAAAAGTTGAAAGTGAATTTGGAGAGACGGAGGAAAGGAAAGGCAGGCGTCAGATAAAAAGAGGAGAAGGAGCTCATAAAAGATGCATAAAGACAAGGAAGGAGAGGAAGAAATGTAGGAAAAACAAAAGGGAAATGTGGAGCGGTGCACAAGAAAGTTGAGGGAGGCAGAGAGATGGCACGAAAGAGAAGAGAAGATATTTTTTTATCATGGCAATACATTTTAATTGACTTGGTTTATTGAGGTTTACACACTCAGTTCAGCCTGTATTAAAGCCCTCGCAAGTGTTATGTTGGATTGCGCCAAAAAAAAAAGCTATTTGAGTTGACAAACGAGAGGGAGACAAAGAAAATGATTGAGAGAGGGAGGGAGGGAGGGAAAAAAGAAAAAGTTATTCTCATTGAATCACGGCAATAAAGCTTTCTGAAGTGAACTCAAAACCGAAACAAAGCGAGGTGGTGAAGAGGGAGGTGAATGGACCTCTTCACTTCATGCCAATAAAATTCATTTGGAAATTGGAGGGGAAATGAAAGAGATTTGGAGTTTGTGTGTAAGTTGCAGAAAGAGGGGCTGGCATTGCCAACTGGAATAGTGTGCCATTGCTGGACTTAATCGGCCAAGGAGAGGAGGGAGAGGAAGAGGAGGGGGAGGAGGGAGCCACTGAATCTGTAGATTGAGAGGAAATGTCAACAGGAGGAAAGAGCGAAAATAGTTTTTTTTTCCCATTAGAAGTTTGTAAAGGAAAATGGCAAAGAGCAAAGGGCCGGTACAAAGACAGTGAGCTTTATTGTATGGCTTCCAGCCTGTGAATGGGTCTGCCATTTGCTTTTCCCCTGCTGTCTTTTGTGCGGTCAGACTAGTCCATACTGACGTTTCCTGCTACCAAGTTAGAGCCCAGTGCTGCAGGTCACACATGTTCACATGACTGAATTTAGAAAGGGAAATTAACTAATAGGCTATATTGTGAAATCTAAAGAATCGCTTCATTGTATTTAACGCGTTCTTCTCTGTTCTTAAGTCTGTTATTTCAAATTAAGAGCGCATGGTTTTTATTTACTACCATATTTCCGTTCTCAAATATTAAGCTTATTGTCATACTTTGTACGTACTTTTGTTTTGCGTGAATTTTATTTGGAGGACATGTTGCTGCTGATCAAAGTTGCCATGTATCATTGGCAACTTGTTTTTATTTTATTTTTAATTTACTACCAAGTACAAATGGGCTGTTTTGACCCAGCATTAGTATTATTTCTAAATTATTCTTAGGTTATTTTTGATCCAGCGTGTGAAATAACAAGCTCAAGTTCAACCATGAAGCTGTTACAAATGTTTTTTTGGTGCGCAGTCAAAACTGCAAAGGATATATATTATTAACAATCAGTAACACATAGTTATATGTAAGTTTATTATGGCTACAGTAGATTATAATAGTTCATTTTATATTATAAGAGTTTGCAACATATTTTAGTTTAAATAAATAATCAAACGGAGGTTTTCTACCCATGTGTATAGGGTAACACTAACCTAATGATTTATTTACATCAAGAAAATTTAATGTGACCTCACAGAAAGACACGAAGTGACCACAATCTCTTAACACAGCATTGTGTGGTAGTGACACATAATGTGTTTAGGTTCCACTACCACAGAAACAATTTAGGTTTCAGCAACAAAACTACTGGGTTCAGTTTAAGAATGAAAAGATCTTGGTTTGTGTTAAAATAAGTAGGTGTGTTACATTACTTAACGTTAACTTGCGTACATAATGCAAAATAAATCAACATTGACTTTTGGTTTCACACGGACATGAACCCCAGTCTCCTGGCTGAAAGTCCCCTTTTTTTTTTTTTTTTTTTTTTAAGCACAACAGATAAATTGAAAAAGATAAACTGTTTTCCAGTTCACAGAATGTCGTTTATGTTGTTGTCGTGATCTATATCAAAGTAATCTGTTTCTGACCCAGGTTTTACCGGCTGCACTCTCTTACAGTTTACACCGTATTAAACCCAGCGTTACTTCCTTGCACACACACACGTACACTGACTCCCAGACACACAGAAAGTGGCTGATTGAGCGTGTAATCAAAGAAAGCGTGACAGAAAGTAGAAGGGAAGTAGGGGAGACGAGCAAACACACAGCATACAGTACAACGACATGACAACATGCATCAAACACGCACATGGGGCGTGAAATTAGATGGTTTTCTTGCTGTTTAAATGCAATCTGTATTATTAAAGGATGAGAGATCAAGAGAGCAACTCAATATGTCACCTTTTCATCACTAACTACCTTTCATGGTGACTCCTTGGCAGACACTTGTAATAGCGTTACATATGTTAAGTAAAAAATCTAGCATTTTCTATTATGTCTCAAAAAATGTATACTACTGTAATTATTAATGTACGCAGCAATGGAGTGGCCATAGAGAATAATATATATATATATATATATATATATATATATATATATATATAATTCAAGGCCTTCATTTAATGAAATCCTTCCCACGTTTTGGTTCATTTGTGCGCACGAGAGAAGTGTATATACAGTGAGTCAGCACGCCGCACCTCACTGCAGACTCTAACCGGAGTGATGATGCGCGCTGTCAAGCCAATTACGCTCGGCACATAGGATGGTGACATTTAGTCCCACTCAGACTGCGGTGAAATAACCACAGAACCCGCTGTGGGGTCGTTTTGATTAATAACACATTTCTTCTGCATGTCAACAGGCGTGTTGGCCGAAAAAATGTGACTCACTTACAATTTCTCGTTCCGCTTATAACTCCCTCAGGACCGTCTGTTCCTGCCAGTCAGCCGGGTAACGGCTGTGCACATAATTATAATTCTTTTTATTATGGCTTGCCGAAATGTTGCCTGTCCCTCCACCTTTTTAATCCTAATAGCCTACAGGTAGCTAGTTGTGTGGCTGTGATGAGCAACATGACGTGATTAAGAAAATGAGCATACCTGGCCGCACCGCTGGGTTCACGATAATAAAGTTATCGTAACAACCGTCCAGAGACCGCAGGTGGAGAACAGATACCTGCTGCCTTCAGATGGCTGTAAAGAGAGTCACCTGTGTCGAGGAAAGCCCTTCAGTATACTGTAGAAGAGCCTACGAAAGGCACCAAGGTCACATCCCATCCTTCCAATGTTCGGATATTTTCACAACGAAATGGCGATCTGGAACGAAGCTCAGTGCTGAGCAAGAGCGGTGTGAAAATCGTCAAACGCTGCTTTTGTTTCAACGTGTATACCTTAGCAATGGCTTGTATATTTACAGTCATCGGTCTTCCGGTTTTACGTTTTCTGAAGACAAATACAATCCTGGACAATCTGGATATTTCCAGATCATAAATACTAGTTTTATTTGTTGGCTGCAGTCTTTGCGGTGTGTTCAAATGCAACTTTTTTTTATGCCAAGATGCACAGCAACGCGTTCTTCAATGTCTGTTTGGTGTGTCACGGCCTTTAGGCGCAGTAGAGAACACAGTGCTGATATTTACACGTTGAAAAGAATGCTTCCCAGCGCCTGCAGCGATCATACCAAAAACTAGCAAAAGCAGCCTAAACTTCATCAGACATTATCCCTCTTCTAGGACTGGAGGAGGATTAGGAATCTTGAAGGAAAATCATTTTCAAAAGAGGTCCGTTTTGTAAGACTGAGATGGTGTTAGAGATAAGTACATGCAGAATATTCATGTGCCTGAGGTGTGTGTAGTCGTATTGCAAGTTATTCCAACGTATAAATGAGATTTTAGACACTCTGAACACAATTTAAGTTTTGGTAGCCGTCCCATGTCTACACATTTGTTTTATCTTCAAATATGGCAGAATTGAAGAAAATTGAAAATTCATCAATACGCATGTCTCAGGCCAATACGACTCCTCACTGTTCTACTGGATCCTCAGGAGATAAAAAAAAAAAAGAAAGAAAATCTGGTTGAGGTATAAACATGTTTTGAAAAATCATGTGGAATGTTTTTTCCTGGTCTCGTGGGCAAGAAAGAAGAGTAGAGAGTCAGACGAGGAGAGAAACGTAAGAAGAAAGTCAGGGATGAACCTGAAGAAAGTGCAGAGAGAGGCAGCATCTGCATTCAGTTGTGGATTAGAGCTTCCCCTTCATGGCTGTCTCAGATGAAATCATCTGTCCTATTTCTTGACACCGATGTCCCGTTGTTTGGGGAAATGGAGAACACATCAGAGCCCACACACTCTGTCCTTTCATTGTAGGGTGTTCGTGTCTGACATGTCAAACTGTAAAAGCTCACATTTGAATGTATTTCTTGACTGAAATTCCCTTGAAAATACGTGAAATTTCATCATTGGTTTGGAAGGCGGGGAGAGAGGAAGAAAAAGTGGTTTGACATGCGTGTAGAAGAGTTACCCTGCTGGTTCTGGAAAGTCAGACACAAGCAAGTCAAAGTGTACAAAAAAAAAATATCCAACTCAACTCACGAGAGAAAATATTTCAACATTTGTCTCTACTTCAACAGTCAAATCTTTTTAATCGCCTGGGAATCCATCTTTGTTTTGACGTCCTCCATGACAGAGAAGATATCGTTGTATTTTTTACTCGAGCGTTTTCTTCCGACATCTAATATTTGCAGTGTTTTGCATTCAAAATGTGCAAGATGACATCACATCATCAACATATTATCAATACCGTGCAGCTACAAGGTTTGATACAGATGTTTTATCTTTGGCGTCAGTCAGTCAGATTGAAAGAACTTTCTAGAGCCAGCAAGAGACGAGATAGTTGTAAGTTGTACACGCAACAGCCTCTGGAGAACTATTATGCCAGGCCACACTAGATTGTTTGAGTAAATTAAAACGTACGCACTATACTGTAGGTTACTTTGGCCCAGAGTCCTTAAGAGTTACCTTCACATTTGAGAATTCGGTGCATATTTTACACCCACTGCCAACATAGAGAACCAATACATTCATGTAGTGAGGCACAAAGCAAAGGTGTGGGCTGGTGCGTGAGGTCAAAGTATGTTCCCAAAACTCAAACACGGCAAAACAATAATGTATTTACTATGTACGAATATAGTCACAATTATATATATAAAAAAATAAATAAATGGTAAGCATTGTAATTGAAAATAATATAACCAAAGAAATTTCAGAATTGTCTTTTATCGATATTCTTTGTAGCTGTTGGGTTGTGGTAATTCAGTCATAGTAATTAATTCATGGGTGAGCTATACTTAATATACATACAGAAGTCAGACAAAAAAAAAAGTAGGAAATGTGCAAATTAGAACGGACAGAGGTGTAAAAAAGAAAAAATTGATCGTATCCTTG
>CALSCE010009347.1:4377698-4425488 GCA_943593645.1 Bovichtus variegatus | reverse complement strand
TGTGTGTGTGTGTGTGTGTGTGTGTGTGTGTGTGTGTGTGTGTGTGTTTTCTCCAGTGAGTTGGTCATCTGTCAGGTTTGCCGGCTTCAACAGAGGAGTCATCATTCCCGATCGGGGAGGAAAAAAAAAAAAAAGAGTCCACCAGTCTGTCTCTGTAAAAATGATTAATTTGCTCATTTTTATGATCATTTCTGGAGAGTTGAATCACAATTTATATCTTTTTTTTCCACACAGTCGAGTCAGATAGCCGTCAACGTTTTGCGAAGGCATTGGTAGATCAGGATAATGATACAAAACATTTGTTCCGTGAAGAACTGTTGCCCAAAATCCTGTTCACATGGGACTTGTGTTGCTTCTGCTCCGTGCGTGATTTGTGTTAGCTGCTGTGGACTTTTAATGAGAGCTTTGTTAGCAATATGGCTGCAAATTGAGAGGGCGGATGTTGCTGCTGAGGAAGGACAACCACTCAGAGACGGAGCCAATCAACTAGCTGGTAAATGTGAGCGACGCACTGACAACTTCCATCTCATACAAACGTGAAACAGAAGGAGAAATGTCGTGTGTTCGTCACCTCCATCTTGAACAAACCTTGTATTAATTGTATTAATTGAAGTAGTAGTAGCACCAATGATATTCCCTGTGGGAATGTAAACTCCATCAGTTTGGAGGTTAAGCGCCTTGCTCAAGGGCTCCACCTTGAGGCGGGGGAAGGTTTACCTCCTTCACCTCGGCTGCTGTCTGAGTGTGAAGCATGTTGGTCATGAGCTTCTCCAGGCCAGAAGCTGAAAACCGCTCTCCATCTGCTGTTACAGGACAGTGATGAATTGGATAATCCCGCTGGTGTAATGAGTTAACCCCTGACATTTTTCACGTGTTGCTGTTAGCATATAATATTTGAACGGTTTAACCTTTACTGTGTTTGTGTTGTGCAGCTGACAGATTAACCTTTGATGCTCTATAATTAGATGATTAGAAGGCCGCTATGTCTTCTGCCATCAATTAGCGACACTGCGGTTGCCAAGGCTGTCGGGGGCAGTGAGTAGATGTGTAGATGTGTTTCTAAACGGTGCACTTTTTGGATACTTGTTTTACTATAATGTACTTCAACTCAATTAAATGTGACAGCTCTTCCCATTTATTAATCAACATTACTGTAAATATGGCAGAACGTGCCCAGCGGCCAGTAATAATCCGTGTTCCCTGGCCAGGTGTGAAGTTGGCAGCATAAAATCAAGAAACCAATTTGAAAACAATAATCATGATGTAAGGCATATCAATCACAGGAAAAGTAAAACACAGACATGGGGAGCAGTAAAAACAGGGCAAGTTACGGCTCAACAAAGCAAACACAAACGATGACAGAACAGCTCTGCGAAGGCAGACATGCAGAAATAGAATAGAAAAGGACCCGTTAAGTGGCAATTTCCCTCTGCGATGATATATTAGATGTGTCTTATTCTGACATACTGAAAAAGGGGTTATTCTGCACAATGAGTGCTTTTATTTTGAAACTTTACACTGCTGTTCTGTGGAACTTAGTACATTTATACTAACGCATTATTTACTTCATTTATAATGTGGTATTGCTACTTCTACAGAGGCAATGCTGCTAACTTGGTGTGTGTGTGTGTGTGTGTGTGTGTGTGTGTGTGTGTGTGTACTCTTTCTCTCTTCTTTGTTATTGGCTGTAGTGGATTTGGATCAGAATACGGGTTTTGTTCCAGATTGGAAACACGGATAAACACACACATACGCCCACAGGCATTCACTCACTCACACACACACTGTGTACACACTGTGTACCGCTCCATAGTCCTGTGACCTCAGATATTAGCTCCCCTGCCAAATATGACTGAGGCCAAGTGACACACAAAATACACACAGTCACAAACGCACTCCACTCTCCATACTGAGTCCTACGGGAGCCTTTGGTTGATCAATAGTAGGAGCTACGTACACTTGGCAGTGTGTGTTGGTGGAAACTCGGCTTCAGAGAAAGAAATCATCAGCTTGTATTTTTTTAAATCGACACAACACTGTGTTGCGGTTTAAATGCTGGTTTATTGACGTTTTGTAAATCAGACATTGAGAGTATGTATACGTGTGAAAGATGAGACTTTGGCTCAGATATGTTGCATTTCATCAAGTGGTTGAACAAGACAGACTTGCGGAGATGGATCGTTGTGTATGTGCTGTGTTTTGACCAGAGCTGGTTGTATCTTCGCTGTATCTTCATGAAGTTGTTAATAGCAGCACCAGACATATTTTTCTGACATGTTTTTACGATTCACTCCTTCTTCATTATTATTTTCCTGCTCAGTCTCGACCTTCATTGCATCTGGTCTGGGATTATTTCTTATTCTTCTAATGTCTCAGACTTGTCTACATGCTGATCTGATCTTTAAAGACTGCAGTTCGTGTCAGTTCACTTTCAATTCAGCCAAATATGTGAAAAGAATCCACAACTTATTTGCTAAAGTAAGGCTTATATTGGCTGAACTGACGGGGATTTGTCTGGGTTTCCCGCAGGCATCTTTTGCTTTATCCATCTAGAAATTATGATGGAGAAAATTACACTTTTTATATATTATATTGTCAAATGATCTTTTGAAAATGGAAAGCAATGTGTGTGTGTAAAATACATTTTAACCCTGCTGCTGGATCCTAAAAGCTTCTTGATTGCAAGAGCCAAATTCATTGTTGTGAGTCATGATTGTTCTCCTGCCAAAATGACTAATAGAGTTGACGAGCCAGTTCACTGCCAGACTTTACTTAAGCTGCTCTCACATGATCAGCGGTAGAACCGCTCTGCGCGGGCTGCGCCGTTGTCGAAATTGCTGCAAGAGCGCTACGGTACGGTCGCCGGCAATCGAGGTCAAAGTTGAATAATTTCAACTTTGACCTCGATTGCCGCCGACCTTTCAAAGTGCAACCAATGAGACAACAGCTGTATGAAGGCAAGCAGGGGAGGTAACCATAGAAACAGGACTAACTAGCTGCCTTCACCGCGAGGCTCTGCGCCCTACATCGCGCTGAGAACATTTCCCATCATGTGACGGCAGCTTTAGCTGTTAGCGTCCAATTAACAAAGTTTTTTTTTTTTTTTTTTAAAGGCAGACGTCAGGCTGGAGCGTAACATTGAATTGCGCCTCAGGATGATAAGTGAGGAGTTTATCGGATCAATCTAATTTGAGCTGCTCCGATAACCATCCAAGATCAGTCTGAAATCAGATGTCATGCTTAGATGATGTGGAAATAGAAACCTGTTTTTAGTTCCCTGATAACTAGACGTTGTTGGAGGTATTGAAATTGAACCAAAAAATGTTCTTCATATCTTGAGTTTTAGATGCCTGTGGGAAGACCAAAGCGGCCCTTTTCTGTTTCCTCTTGGTTAACACCTTCCAGTCTGTCCTTTCCTCACTTTTCTGCCTTCTCTTTTTCCTCTCTTCCTTCCTCCCCCTCCTCAGTAAAATCATCAAGGTGAGAATAATCGATGACGAGGAGTACGAGAAGAACAAAACCTTCTACGTAGAGATCGGAGAACCTCGTCTGGTGGGGAGCAACGACACCAAAGGTCAGGAAGGGGGTGAGCCTTGTGAACGTTGACCCCTTGACCCCAGAGAGTCGGCCACACTGCACACGCTGCATGTTCTCAGCACATGGAGGCACACAGGGGGAGATTTAGATTGATTTTCTTGCTCATGTACCCCCTGATGTGTCCTTACTATGACAGTGAACATGCAGCAGGTTGTGGATCACCTCATCTCACCACATCCACTACTCCACCTCGTATGTGCGTGCGTGCGTGCGTGTGTGTGTTTTATTTTTTTGTGTACATACCTTGCCATGTTGTTTGTTTACCATGCATGCATTCACGACCTCCCTCTATGTATGTGTGTACGTGTGTGTCCCATACAGGAAGAGCATAACCATTAGGATCTTAGACCGGGAGGAGTACAATAAGCAGTCCTCCTTCTACGTTCTGCTTGAAACCCCCCAATGGAGACGCAGCGGGAAGGAACGGACAGGTGTGACAGCCAATCAGCACTGAGAATGCATTTTATGAGGTTTTTTTGGAGAATCCCGAATCAACAGGCCAATCGCATAATTAACTTTTGAATCCCTCGTTGATACCACACGAGATTAATTCACACTATAGTCAGTTAATGAAAGATGCTCTAAAGCAGTTGCTGTGTGGTTGTTTTTCAAATAAGAGGAAGATGAGCAAGTTCTGAGTATGTAGTGCGTTCTCGATTGATTGATTTTTATTTATTGAGTATCAGAGAAAGCAACAAGAATATCCCAACGATGACATGTTAAAGTGAAAACACTTCTTTCCAACGTGGTTCCCAGAGGTTAGATGACAAACACATAAACTGGAGCACAAAGAACCAAAAATCATTTTAGAAATCCAAAAGCACGTCCACACAATTTTAAAAAAAAGTACCTCTCACAACAAAGAAAACAAGGTCAGCTAAAGATCAATGTCTCTGTAAATCTCTTTCCCTGTTCCAAAGAAAAGCCCTTACCTGACTTCTATAAGTCATTTTTATATTTAAAAACTCAATGTGTAGCGGAAGGCTTGCGCCAGTGTAAAAAAAAAAAGAAAAAAAAAAGGCTACATTATGTCCTCGAGACACTTATTATTATTATAGTTATAGTTATCTATTTTATGTCATGCAAACAGCTCCGAGAACACTTCCAGAAAGATAACAAAACCATTTTGTTAAATGTAATTAGTGGTATGTTTAAGTTGCAGTTTAGAAATGCAATTATTGTATTATTTCCAGTCGGTATAAAGCCGTTAAGTGGGTTCAACAACTGCAAATTGGCACATGAGAAGGATCCGTATAGTTTCTACTTTGTACAGTTTGTATGTAGTGTAGAATTAGGAGACAGTAAAAAGCACCATCTGCAGAAACTAACACTCCAGCAACAGAAACAGCCTTTGAAAAAAACATTTATTGTTTGATCGATAGGTGAGCTCTGGAAAGTGTAGCACAGACATGCTAAAAATGGAGGCAAATAAAAGAGACAAGGCCATTACTGGTTAGAGGACATCACGGAGGAAGAGCGATAGTTGTCTCAGTGGACTTTGTGCATTTCAAATCATATTTATTTTATGAAAAGCCCAAATATAGCCCAGATAACAGCACTTTAAGGTTGGCAGGAAAAAATAAATAAATGCACTTTATAACTGGCAATGCTACAAGAAATAAAATCAAAGCATCATTTGCACTTGTACCATGTTTCTAAAAGTGACAGAGTGCAGAGCTGCTCCCTAATCGCTTGTGTTTTAAACGGCCTGTTGATTTGGGATTCAGGTTGAACACACGGGAGCGATTCTGCCGCTCTGTACTTCTCGGTTATTCCTTTCTTTTTGTTTCTACTTTTCCTCCTCTGCTTCTCCTCAGAGGTCTGTACAGAAAACTCAGTGGGAATCACACCTGTCCTCTCCCTTCTTCTCCTTTCCTTTTCCTCTGCCCTGTTTTCTCGTCCCCCCCCCTCCTCATCCAGTCAAGAGCTTTTCATGCTGTTCTCTGCCGGTGTTTGAGAAATGTCCCCATTTGTGGATTATCGGCACAAAAAAAGACATACAGAGATCATTTACACAAGGATGTTCAGTGTGGCTTTGATGTGAATGGCATTCATGGGCAGCTAAATGCTCTCACCCAGCCAAAGAAGACCCCTAGAGTAAGTGTTGAAGCAAATAGACACGACATTGTTTTCGTGACAAAAAACTACTGCTATCACTAATGAGGTTACGGGTATTATAGGTTTTGTACAACTTGCAAAAGAAATGTTTTCTTGAAAGTAGCAAAGAGTAAAATATCAGAACGGATCAACAATAGAAACAGTTTCGATAACATTAAAAACAGTGAAGGAATCCGTCTTTCACAGGATGAAAATGATCCAATTTCCTGAGCTAAAAATAAAAATAAAATAGCCAAAATTATAATACAAAAAGAGATAAAGCGAACAATGCACACTGTCTCATCTGAATGATATAACAAAGCCTTTCCTCGTCAGGGAAGCTGTAAAACCTACCTGTTTCTGTTGCTAACAATTGTGTTATGCAGCTATGTAACACATCATTGTCGGAAGAAATTGCACAAATTGGTGCAATTAAGACGGACTGGTGTGTCCTGCAGTCACACGGCCCATCTGTGCATCTGTTTTACACTGAGTTCATCCGTGGTTTTCCACTTATTTATTGCCTTTTCAAACACACACAGACGAATGTGCATTTTGCAAATCATTTAGGTATTTTGCAGTCGCAGTAGTATAGAAGTGGTGGTTTAGTCCAGTTTTTATCAACACATTCACATAGCAAGAGGCAACGCTTTCACTCCCTTTTACCTCCAAACCAAATGAGGTGGAAACAGGATGTAGTTTGAGCTAAATCAGCCCAGCACAGTATTTTCAGGTTGCTGTCTAAAGGGGTTTTATGCCCTTAAACTCTAGTGGGTACACTCATTAAAAGTAGCTCTATCTCTGTCTCACACGCACACACACGCACACACACACACACACACACACACACACACACAGAGATCAGTGCTATCAGTGTGTTAATGGCAGTGTGTGTTTACCAGGCATCAGCAGTGTTTATCGTGATGAGGGGATCAAAGACGAGGGCTGGATATCACATTATCACAGTCAGGAGATCAAACTCACCTCCGGGATACAAAGAAACAAGTGCACATACACACACACACACACACACACACACACACGCACTTATAGTTACGGGGCTGCAGTGGGGTTTTTGTGCTGATGCTGTGATTCTCTCTGTGCTAAATTAGCCCTGCGCAGATCTTTATGGCCTCACCGTGACTGTGTATATGTACTGTACTCATCATCATGGGCTTTCTAGTGTCACGTGTCTCTGTCGCCTCTATGTGCCAGTTAAAGATGGACCCTCTCCAGTCAAGAGTCTCTTATTTAGGTAAATAAGATATAGATATGTATATAAAAACACAATATTTTATGAACTTGGACAGAAGAAGCATGCATGTTTAATATTTATAATTTGACAGTGAATCCAGAGTAGTGTAGTACAACTATTAATACTATGAGCATTTGTAATTACTCCGTAAAGAGGGATTAATCAGTTGCGGATAAAATACATTTTTCCACATTTACAGCTTTTCATTTTTCAACATTGCTGCATGCACATATCGACGCTTATTTGTCGTCAGGAGGTTTTGCAGAACCCTTACGGTTTATAATTAAAAGTAAAAATGCTGCTGAAGTTGCAGCTTCTAAAACTACGACACAGCTGTCATTCCATGTTTTTGCCCCCATAGTTTTACTGAGCAATACAAGCTAATGACGGCAGAGACGTGATTACAGTCTGTGCTCCAACTGACATTTGCTTGGCATCATTTTCTCTCCCTAGCTCTGTGTTAACGTTTACAAAAGGCCGTGAAATAAATAAATTATTCTCACACACAGAGTGCTGCAGAGAGACTCTAGAATGTGACATTGATTTTTTCCCCCAATGCGTTTTGGCACAACCCCCACATGTTTCAAATAGGCTTTTGAGAATCCTGCCCCAGAGACGGTAGCTGAAAAAAGCCCAACTACAACACAGGCACGTTCCCTCGCTAATGTTGATTAATGTGTGAATTGTGCCTTCCAGAAAAACGTTTATTTTTTCCAAATTCAGAGAGTTTTACGAGTGAAAGAACCGAGTCAGCAGGTCACGTTTCATCTTCCGTCAAAACAGTTCTTCATAAGTGAAGTGCCTCTGAGCCGCAGATAAAAGCCTGATATTCGTTTCCTATATTGTTGCTGTTACACTTTCATTCGTTTATTTCGCTGTGAACAACAGAGGTTGGCGGGATTAATGTAGCGACTAAACAAGCGCCGGATCTGACATCTGCCATGCTGATATGAGGAGCCACAGTACACATTGTACTCAGAGATGTGGAGGGAAACGCTGTCGTTCAGTCGTTTTCTCTTGCAGCTGTTTGACTAGAACAGGAGAGATGGGAATGAGGAACAACCTTTTACAGGTAGCAGTGCTGAATGCACAGGAAAGATATCATGCATCTAGAAATGTACAGAGTAGAGGCCAAGTACTTAAGTATTAAAAGCCTCTTGCCTGTAGTGACGTTCACTTGCAGCTAAACTGCATCCTCAATTATGTTTCGAGGGAAACGTGTATTTTGCTCCTGAATTACAGGTCGCAGTTTTAAACAAGCGGTTAACGTTGTAAATTGAAACAAAACCAAAACATAAAACGCAACAGAACTACTTGGTTGATTTATATATATATATATATATATATATATATATATATAAAAAATTTAAAAAAGATAATGGTTTGGCTTTAAATAAGTACGTTAGTTCCATCATTTAACTCACGGACGTACATTTAAACAAATGCTGACTTTTGGCTTCACACGGGAAACAAACAGCATCCATACGTACTTGACAACAACGATTCATTGTATTGGAACGTCATTTTTATTTTAGGAGACCTGGCTTTTAATTTGATGAAAACACAGATACCAAAATCAGCTACAAGCAGCTGTATGTTTTATTTTGAGCTTCACCACCATTACTTCCAATAGACAAAAAAAAAAAAAAAAAGGTAGTTCCGAACACAGTAATTTGTAACCTATTAATGTAAACTGTTCAAACCTTTCCACCAAAATCTACTTCCCCGCAAATAATTCAGCAGCTGCTACAAGTTCTCATTCTTTCCGGAGAGCATGAAAAGGCTTGTGGTTTACTTTTCCATTAACCTATTTATCCTTCTCTATTTCTGGCGGAGTTTTTTTTTTTGCCATGTCCTAGAAAGCCTTTAAACAACCTCAGCAGGTGTGAGCTTGTATTCTGCTTTGGTGCCTTTGTGCAGGTGGAGCCAGATATCAAGTATGTGCAGGTTTAAACAAATATCCAGGCATCTAACAGTCTTGAGGATGTGCAGGGGGGGTTATTCTTCGTTGAAGAAATGCAATCCCATTGGAAGGTTGAGTTTCCCGGAGGTGAAATCTGAATTCGCTGGAGGTTTTAGAAGTTTCCAGACGACCTTGTGATATTGCAGGTTTTCGAGGAGCCTCGGGACAGCGGGAGGCAGAGGGGAGTTCACTGCAGTCTGTGACCCTCTGTCACTCAGCCAGGTGGGAGACAGCGCAGCGTGACGAAAGGAACAGTGCTGAGAGGGAAACCAGCTGAAAACACACACACACACACTCACACACACACACGCCCTGCAGAGTGTGATGACCCCTTGTCCCAACACGCGTACACACAGTATCCAACATGCACGGACACACACACAAGTCGTGGAGCAACATTCAGACCGTACAGAATCACACACACACGCTTACTGTATGTTCCTGTATTTAAATGTATGTGGCAGCTTTAGTCTGACAGCAGTCGTCCTCTTCTCTAATGCTCCTTGTCCTACTTCGTTCCGTGCCCTGCGTGTGTGCATCTGAGCACGTGTTTAGTTATGCAATAATGCATAACAATAATAATTATTTAGCCTGGCATTGATTGAAGAGTGTGCACGTGCCAAAACAACAAATTAATCGGAGACTTCGCTGTTTATCGTGTCACTTTCGCGTGTGTCTGCCTCTCCATATTCAGCTCAGTCATCAGTATATACATTACATATCCATAACGCACCCTCGGTTATGATGTGCACAATAGTAAACAACATTAGTTTTACATTTTTATGAGGTGTTTACTGTTGCACCAGTATCATTGAGCGTGCCATTAAACAGCACAAATCACCAAACAATGTAAATGTATTTATTTATTTTTTTATTACAGTGAGTCACGTTAACATCTGCGATGATGGATGATCATTGGAAATGACTGTAATAGTTCAGATTAATTGATTATTATAGTGATTAAACAAGTACATGATACAGAATGTTATCGTGATCAGATTGTAGATTTATCAACAGTTGTTCTTCCTCCTCATCATCTATCTCTTATAAACCATAACCTTCCTCCTCCTCCTCCTCCTCCTCCTCCCGTTCTACCTCCACCTCTTTATCCCTCCACTCTGCCTTCTGCTCCTCTTCAGCCTCCTCTCACTTCTTTCTCTGTCTCCTCTTCGTATCCTTTCTCATGCCTCCCATCCTCACCTACCTCCTAAATGTCATCCTCTGTTCCCTCCTCCCTTAACTTCCTCTTCTTCCTTCTTCTCGCCTTTTCTTCACTTTCTCATCGTCAATTTTATTTCTTCTTCCTCCTCCCCTTTCACTCCCCCCATCATCCTCCTCGCCTACCTCTTCTCCTTCTCAGTGTATAGTCCTTCCCCACATCCTCTACTCACTTAGCGTCCCTTCCTCTTTACCAACCATCTTCCTTCTCATCTATGTCTTCGCCACCCGTTTCTTCTTCTTTCTCATTGCATCTGCCTTTCTTCGTTCCGTCCTGTCCTCCCCTGTGGACAGACGAGACCACTTAAAAGTTCCACTTGTCTTTTCTCCTCCTGCTCCTATTCTGTCTCCTCTTGTGGGACTCTCTGAAAGTGTGACAGAGTAACAGCTCCTTCTCTCCTCTCCTTGCCTTGTCCCCTGCTGTACTGTTTAATCCCCGTCAAAGACCGTGTCTTCTCCTGTCTCCCTCCTCCTGTCCACCTGCTCATCTCCTCCTCCGCACGGCGCAGGAGTTTCTCCCCTCTGCTCCTCCTTTTGTTTTTATATATTGACAGTTTGCAAAGATACCTCCCCTCCTGTCTTCTTCTCCTCTTCTGTCTCCTCTGATGGAACCTGAATCCGTCAAACATGTCAGGGTGTAAAAATCCTCTCCTCGCCTCTCCTCTCTATTGATTTTTTTCATTCTTTCCTTCCTCTTTACCCTTTTTTCCTCCACCTCCCCTCCTCTCTCCTCAACTCTACTCCTCTCGCTGTCGTCTCCCATCACTTGTGTGGAACTAGGGACTTTATCAAAGCATGACAAGGTGTGAAAGCCCATGTAAACACTACACACACACACACACACACACACACACACAACCTCATGTCAGCACATATTGACCAAGGTTTCATCCAGACAACTAGACAGGCACACTTCCAAAAGGGGAAGCGCAACTTCTCTTTTCTTGTTCTTACTATAAATGATGGATCATTTCATTCCTTATTATCTTATTACCTTATTTACAATCCTTATTTATATTAAGAATAGAAGTTGCTGTTTTTGAAGTGTCCGCATTATCTTAAATTCAGACGGGAGAAACGTAAACGAGGGGATTCGACTAATGATTCAGTGATTTGAGCATCAGGATGAGGCAAATAAGCATGTGTCATCAAAATACAAAGGTGCTGATGGAGGAGAAATCTAATGATAAATGTAATCCAAAGTAGATAATAATCCTCTTTTGGGGCTCTTGGTAAACACAGTAGATTATGAGAGGGGCTTTTAAATTTAAAAGGACTAATGACACTACTAATGGGAGAGAAGCTACCAATTGTCCCCACATGGACTCATTTGTCCACGGTGAAAATACCAAGGTAGCCGTATGAATTTGACAGCTAGGGGTGTCAATGTTGCTAACTGAATGAGTAATTTGCTCTTTGTTGGATTTCTCTGGCAGGTTGCTGGAGCTCATTTGAATTGAAAGTATATCAGGAAAGAAGGAATTAGAGAGAAAGGCGGAGAGAGGAGGAGGAATACAAATTGGGTTTTAAGACTGAGAAGCGGAGACGAAGCGGATGAGAAGACAGAAGGTAGATCAAAATGAAAATAAAGATTAAGAAAGAAGGAGAAGGGGCTAGAAACGGTTATGTAACAGAGAGACCGATATTTGGGGATAGGGCAGCCGTAGATTATGTCCTGATCATATTCTTTTTGGCTGCCTATTTAAAGATACAGCACACACACACACATATTAGGAATAAAAATTCAAAAAAAGAAGAAAAATGCCCAATATTAATGTTAAATTCCCACAAATTCAGAAGTTTCAGCAACATTTCTGTGTATGTGCTCTGGCAGGAAGGCACATTCAGTTGTATTTAATTGGATCGAGCTGCAAAGTAGCAGAGAGAAAGAGAAAAAAAAAATCTAATTGATCGATTAATGGTACAGACAGCAGCCTTGACAGGAAGCAGCATCTTACCCAGCAACATTCAACCTCTGTCAGGTCCATTTACACACACACACACACACACACACACACACACACACACACCGAGTGTAGCTTACAAGGATACTGCCATGTTCGTCCCACATTAGGTTTAGTGTAGGCTGTTAATTGAGTTCACTAACTCACCATTACATTGTGTGTGTGTGTGTGTGTGTGTGTGTGTTTATTAAATGCATTGTAAATTCAAGTTTACTAAAGGGAAACGATGGAGGACATTTGAGACATAATTCTCACTGTGCAATTTAAGTGAAAATGTTATCTTTGAAGTGATTTTCAGAGCAAATCATTAACAAAACAATATAACACATGTGAACTTTCATAATTTCAATAGGTACAATATGCAGGCTGATGAATAGGTCTCTTTGAATGCTCTATTAACCACACCATACCATCACAGGACATTCAAATCCTTATTTGATTTGATTATCAGTAAAAGATCAATCCATAGCAACACGGGTGCAGAGCAGTGGCAGCTTGAATGTATTGTTCGTCTAGTAGAGAAATGCTGGTTTGAGACCAAACTTTTAAAGAAAATGTAGTGAAAATGACACACTCTTCACTTATGTGCTGAATATATGGAATCATTCCCCTTACAGTGTGCCTCTTCATGTTGCCTGGCGAGTTGAACAACAATACAAAACATCAAGAATCTCTTTTAATTCAACTTCACTGGTATAGCGTTCAGAACAGGGCGACTCCTCAGGCCACTCAACACGGTGTCTGTGTCGTGTCTTCAGCCATGTGCATCTTCTTGTGCTGTACCATGTGGAAACCATATGGACGGATTTGTCCCTGACTGATACCCGTTTTTGATTTTGAACACATTTGAACACATTTTTAAGTTTGATCATGAAGGAAATGCGAGCAGGAAAGCTAACGAGGGTGGTGTAGCAGGCTGCTGACTGTATGATAAAACAATGAGGTTGCTACTTTATGTAAATATGGTTTGAAATGAAGCCATTTGATCGTCTCCATCTATGCAGACGCAAAACTAATGAGTGATTCATGCCGGAAAACACTGACCATACGTTAAGCATACGGCAAAAATATAAAAATGTCTCTCTTTTTGAGTACCAGTATCAAAGGAGAAAGAAAAAAAACATGCAATTTAATTTCAATTGGTATTCTGGACCAGACAATGTCACCCCTAAGTCAGCTTCTGTTGGGAGGCTTCAGCGGCTGCTCTTCCTGCCTTCAGCTCTCGCGCTCCATGGACGCACAGGGAGCCACAGTGCCAAAGTGTGTTTTCTCGCTTACGATGGCGTAAAATTTTTAATTTGCACGCATATGTGTGCGAGTGAGCTATAGGCTCCACACTGTAACAACTCAACTGAGGGGAACAAATGACCAATGAGCTGATGCATTCCCACAACGCACTGCACTGTAAGGTGGAAGGCAATGGCATGGATAACCGTTCCCCCATGGAACATTTGATCATGGCCTTTCTCTCTCTCTCCCTCTCTCTCTCTCTCTCTCTCTCTCTCTCTCTCTCTCTCTCTCTCTCTCCCTCTCCCTTTGATGCCAGAAGTGAGTTCAGGCTCTACAGTGAATCTCAATTACTGACACACACCGTAAAGAATCGGGTAAAAGAGGAAAAGGGAAAAGAGAGCGAGAGATAATGAGACAATACTGGAAGTATATTTTCATTTAGTGATGTTACCATAACATAACCATAACTTACATACATTGAAACCTCAGATGCGTCTAGATATTAATTTAACACAAAGGTGCTACAGGTGGGACCCACTGACTTGAATAATTTATTTCAGTTTAGTTTCAAAGGTTCACTTTCTTTTTCATACGAGTGAGAGGAGCTCCACGGTTAGAAATTGCAATTTGCTAAAAAAGTTCTGCAGTGATTTGGGCTCGGGCGGGGCCAGCGGGCTCCCAAATGCACGCCAGGATCTTTGATGTTCACGGAACATGGTGGGATCATTTCCCTCATGTTTAAGAACATTTTAAACTTTGTGTGAAAGTGCACGGCTGCTTCAACTGGCTTCCTCCCAGAACCGCCTTTCATCACATCATTACAGCTTTAACTGTAGTTCAAATGTGCTACTTTACTTCTCAACTGCTTTCTCTGGCTGGAAACCTTGTCGGCTTTGTTGCTCCATCTGTCCAATCAGTCCCCAATATCTACAACATTACCAACATGGCCTGTTTTACATGTTATTTTATTGATGTAATGTATGTACTCAGGACTCCCTGGAAAGCAGTATTGATACTAAGTGGATTATACTGACATGCTGAAATAAAGTGCCATCCTGTTCTGACACTGCCAGTGGTTGTTGTCTTGCGGTGTTTTCAGAGGAACAGCTGAAGGAAGAGGAGGAGGAGGGGGAGGCGCTGACGGGAAAAGATGATGAGGAGCAGCGCATTGCTGACATGGGCCGTCCCATGCTGGGAGACCACGTCAAACTGGAGGTGGTCATAGAGGAGTCATATGAGTTCAAGGTAAGGCTGGCGGGGGGGTTGTCTGTGTGTACGTGGTCAGATAAGTAGAAGTTGCATCTGTGATTTGAGGTACATAGAGGTACACTTAATGTGCACCTCCAATTTTTGGAGTATCCAAAGTACCTGCTGTGTTATATGTTACTGATGCAGCAAAAGACACAGACACACACAGCAATGCACACAAAAGACAAACACACAATCACTTGCTTCACATATTACACTCACACCATCACAAATCGTTCCAATATATTGAGGAAAAAATTGTGTTTCTATTGTGTGTGCGGCCTTCTCTTGATCTCCCTCTCCGCAGACTCTTAAGACATGCGTGGATGTAATCACCATCCATGTTGTGTGTGTGTGTGTGTGTGTGTGTGTGTGTACTAATGGATGTTCTTAGCTGCCACTCCTACACACTCACTCTAGACAGAAAGACAGTTAATAGCACCCAGTAATAGCTCGCCACTTGTCGGGATGCTATACTTTGTCAAGTAGTTTTATACTGTGTGTGTGTGTGTGTGTTGTGTGTGTGTGTTGTGTGTGTGTGAGGAATCGGATTCTATAGTTACCTGAAGTACTGCCCATTGGCAGATAGTGGAGTACCGCCGTGTAAGAGTGTCTGACATAACAGATTGAAGGAGAAAAAAGAAAACTGCATTAAAGGAAAGTTTCTGTGGAAGTTGAAAGTTTCCTTTTGGATGTAAGTTCTAACAATACAACCACTGAATACATTAAAAGTAAATCACACGAATAGATGAATAGAATTACAAATGTTTATTCAGAGAGGAAAGACTTACAAATTGAGTCATCTTAACGTCGCCCATTGGTTTGTAGACCACAGTTTTGAAGCCTCAAGTTTGGCATCTGGCCGTCACTGTCTTGGTGTTTTGGAACCAGAAGTGACATGAAAGAGTGAAGCTAAGTACAACTGAACGCTGAACAAGACAATGTTACAATCAACTTTCATGAACTAAGACACTGGGAAAGGGTTAAAGTTGTAAGATGTAACGCGGAGAGCGCCAAAACTCGATGGTAGCGAACTGTCAATCACAAGGTAGCCACGCCCTAAAGCATACTCTGCTTTATTGTCCATTATACTCTAAATACGACCATAATTTACTAAATGAACCTCATGCTATAGAAGACTTGAAACTAGCAATTAAGACCATAAACTCGTTTACTAAGGTAATATATCAAGTGAGAGGTCGGGTAATTTTCTCATTGACTTCTATACAAGCTTGCTTCCTTTTGTCACCCCATTCTGGCTATTTAAGAGAATGCAAGTTAAAGACACTTCTGCATTGGATGTTGCCGCTTGGTGAGAAAGAGTTCAAAGAGAAGTCTTCATTCTGCCCTTAGAGTTTCACATGTGTCCACTTGCAGAGACGCATGCATACGGATACATGACCACATATGCATTTCACACCAGTCCAGCTGCGTCTAAAGTAATGATCTGAGGGGGGAAATTAGAAAGAAGGCAATGGAGGTAAAAATAAAAATATCAACGTTACAAAGAATGAGAAAGAAGGTATTACCAAAACCTAGCCGAGTATGGGGAAAAAACACTTCACGAACAATAGGCCGAGTTAAGCTGGTTGTGTGTGTGTGCATGTGTGTGTGTCCACAGCAACAGCGAGGCACTATTGACACCACTAAGCTCCATTCAACACAATTAGTATCCCAGTTTCCCTCTGAAGTGGAGCGAAAAGGAAAACGCAATCCCCACTGCTTTGCTAATTAGTGTGTGATGTGTGTGTGTGTGTGTGTGTGTGTGTGTGTGTGTGTGTGTGTGTGCATGCATGAGTGTTTGTGTGTTATCTCATGGTTTCTTCTTTTTGAAGAAAACAACAAAGACTAGGAATGAAGGGGACAAGGAAAGAAACAAAGAAAGGAGAGAGGGATTATGGACAGATGGTTGGAAAGAGAAAAGAAAGGAGAAGAGAGTTGTGCAGAAGCAAAAATATCTAAAGCAGATCTTTTTTAAAGTCCTAAGTAAACATAAAAAGTTAAATGATCGATAATTGAATACAGGTATGTGTTCCCATCCCCTAAACTTCATCCCTCAACAACATGTTTTATACTGTGCTGTGCAGCCAAACATGGTTCAAACCTACAGAACTTTATTTTCAATGAGTATAAAAAGATGCTAGAATATTTCCATTTGATGGAATAATGCAGCCATAAAAGACATGGACTCTCAGGTTTGAATATGTCGACCTTTCATTGAATCCAAATAGCACAGCTTCATTGAAGTTCTACATTTGTGAGTGGAATTCGATTTTATTTTTTCACCGTTAAAGTTACTGAAGCTATATGCTAAGAGCGCTTAGTATTAATATCATTACCCACAGCAGGTTAAAGATAATGTTTATATCTGCCCTATCTATCCATGCCAATGTCTCTCAAATTTTCTCAAAATTACCACAATTACCATTACTACATTACCCATAAACCCCATATTTTCCTTCCCACCCTGGCCCCCATTGAAGGTGTTTTGAAAAAAGTTTTGTGTTTGCAAGTACAGTGACAGTTTGCTGTTTTATGGAGCATCCAATTTAACAGCAAACCAACACATGGCTAACTTTTGCAAATGAATGATTTTATGAAAAGATGTGGCTGGTGTCTCCTCATCTAACCATCATTATTCCTCTGTCCTTTGGCAGAACACAGTGGACAAGCTGATAAAGAAGACCAACCTGGCTCTGCTGGTAGGAACCAACAGCTGGAGAGACCAGTTCATAGAAGCCATCACTGTGAGCGCAGGTAAGGCCAGTGGAGTGTGTGTGTGTGTGTGTGTCTGTGTGTGTGTCTGTATGTGTGTGTGTCTGTGTGCATTCATGCGTGTGTCGGTTTATCCATTTGATGGTTCATGCATTTAAACTTCTAATTTTACCAGGGCCATCTGAGGTTGTTTGTAGAAGCAGATGTGTGTGTGAGTGTGTTATAAATGCTTTTTAGTATGAACAGCTGCAGTTTTATAGTCTGTTAAGCTCTACGTGGTGCTCTGCTGTGTGTGTGTGTGCGTGTGTGTGTGTGTGTGCACGCTCAATATATCCAAAACTATCAGAACTCTCATGATGAAAGTGTGCACGTGCGGTTTGCCACTTTAACGACGCACATTCCACAAGATAATGGCGGAATTTGTGCAAACTGAAATGGGGTGATTTCATGTGTGTGTTTATGATTTCTAACGATGATTGGAAAGTGTACTGGCCTGGTTTGATGGTTTGGACAGACAAACACTGACCAGATGGGAGATTCTGTTGAGAGCAAGTGTGGGAGCGATTGTATGTGTTTCAGCCTCCCTCCACAATGACAGAAGAACAAGGATGTGTGTGTATGTGTGTTTATGTGGGATAGAGAAAGAGGGGAATATTTAACACTTATATCTTGTCACTGTCAAGATCTGCTATAAGCTACAGTGATGGTAATGTCCCATGAAGAGGGGGAAAGAGCATGCATGTGAACAGGGAGATATAGGGAAAAGCGGTGTGTTAGAGAGACCATATTTTATCCAGAAATTGACGGAGAGAGATTGCATGCTGTGAGAAAGAAGCCATTGAGGAACGTGCACAGTGGGGAAAAAGAGAACACATGCATAAAGAGAAATATATTGCATGGAATAAAAGAATGCATGCATGAACACAAAGTAGGATAAAAGGGAACAAGAGATAAAAAAGAATCCATACAACAAGTAAGCTGGTTAAGGATGAAGGTTGCAGAAAACGGAGAGATGAAAAAGAGGAAGCATTTTTTTCAGTTTCACTGCAGAATCTTCACAGTTCATTGGTTCGTAGTAGTAACTTGCCCTCTTGAGGAAGGGTAACATTACTGCATCTCATCATTGGAAAAAGGAGAGAGGAAACGACACTTCTTAGAATATAAGAAATGTTCTCACTGCAGGGAGACGTTTCTGCTTTAAAATTCACCTCTCAATCAACCAGTGATGAGCTGTGTTTCTCCAATCAATCATCTGTGGTTTGTGCTCTTTTTCTGCTCATTCCTCTTCACTCTTCTTCCTCTATGGATTTTACCTGCAAAAGAGCTCAACGCAGTTTGTTCGGAATAGCAAGTGTAAAGCTTTTTGTAACCTTAGTTGCTGTACACCTTGGTTTGACTTAAATACGCTACATATTCACGTTATTGCCGAGAGTTAGAGAAGAAGATTAATGCCACTCTCACATCTGTACGGTAATAAGCTAGAACCACGAGCTGGTTAGCTCAGCTTAACGTAAAGACTGGAAGCAGCTAGCCCGGCTCAGTCTGCAGGTGAGAAAAGCTGCCTACCTTCCTGGACAGGAGCGGTAACTTCCTACTTGGCAATGTGTTCCAGACATGCAACCAGCAGAAATGTCCAGAAGTTACATCTCCTGGCTAATAGTCTAGTCCTGCAACAATGCAATTCATTGTTTTTACACTTAGGTGTCGATTCAACAAACAATATTTAACGTGCTAGTGAGTGAGCTTTAGAGCTGCTGGTGTAGTATTTCAGCTTATTTTCCACAGTTAGGACGAACTGAGTCCATGAACCACACCAACAGGTGGCATTACTATTAGAAAGAAGCAAATTACCGTTAAACTCTTGCAAAATGTTTATTTATCTTTGAAAATAGTGCATATAAGCGCAGTTGGACGGGGAAAAAAATCACCCAATTTGCTGCTGCTGCTCTCTTTGAAACTCTGTTTCTATTAGAGCATTGTTTGTCTATAGCTTGCTCATTCACTTTTGTGCCTTCAAATAACTTTATCCTGTGTGTGTGGGTGTGTTTGTTTGTGCTTTAGTTAGCCAGCCTGTCAGCTAGCCTTTGTTGAGCTGATGGCGTTAATGAAAAGGCCTGTCGCTCTTGGATCTTGGATTAACTTGTCTAGGCTGACATAGTGTTGTGTGTGTGTGCAACTGCTTGTGCGTGAGTGCGTGCTAGTGTGTGTGTGTGTGTGTGTGTGTGTGTGTGTGTGTGTGTGTGTTTTATAGAGAGAGCTATAAAAAGGCATTGAGTGCAGTTTCCACTGAAGAACAAGCTCTCACACACATATGGCTTCCTTAGATTGTATTCACACAATTATTGAATATTCAAAGGTTTCACCATGACTCTAAACATTTAAGCCTGCTATCTGTGACGCGTCAACTGTAGCATTTACACACAAATGCACACAGTCAGACACACAAAGTTGACAAACCAAATCAGATTCAAAACCAGATCAAACTGGGGAATGATTGGTTTTTCAGGGCCTTTAAACCCCGAGCTGATTGGATTGGGGGTGTTCAAAGTGTTTCAGATGAAGAGTTGATTGGACGCTTACAGATCAAACTAGCAGCTGATTGGATAGACAGACATCCTGCTGCGAAATGACTGATTAGGGTGGAAACACATTGCTAGCAAGTTTCTATGCTCTCTTTGTTTATTGAGAATGGAAGGAGCAGAGACACAACACAATACGATTTTAGAGATGAGAACGATCCGATGCATGCTGAGAGAGTAGGAAAACAAGTTATTGTATACTATAGACGTAATTGGAGCTCAACAACAAAGACAACATGCAGAGATAGAAGTTTGGTTAGCGTTACGGGGAGCTGGGATCAATCTGAAATCAATTACTAGCTCCCATTGTCAGGGTTTTACTACATTAAACCAAGAATTCACAGCATGTTTGTAAGTGTTTATTTTAACCCTGGAGGGTTTTCTCTTTTAGCTCATTTAATTTGGTAAAGTAAGAACAAGGCCAACTACTAGCAACAAATACAATGGTGATGCCTGTAAACACAATTATTTTCCAAGATAAATGCTCTGTTTTGTTTTCTTAATTAAACAAAGTTAAAACCAGCTAGTACACAATGTTTAATACTGTGAGATGTTCATATTGAGCTCTTTCTTCATGTCTTTTTACTGGTATGTCCACCAAAGAAGGACTGAGATGACAGTCAAGTTGTGTTTATCTTAAGTAGGGATTGTGGTCAGATTGCAGACTAAGCCGTGTTCAGTGCACACACAATACACAATAAAGGTCTATAAAGCTGCATTAAATGGCTTGAGTTGGGTTTATCTGTCACTATAGTCCCAACCTTATCACTTCCTTTTCTCTTTTTCACTCCATTTACTCAACTGCCTCTCTTTCCATTCATCCCACACTCTCCACCCATCCCCCAATTAATTACCAAACTTAAGAGGAAGGTCAAAGATTAATTATTTCTCCTGTGGAATACAAATGTGGCAAGCCAATGATGGAGGAACGTGGAGGAAATGAAGTGGCCTGGCTCTGACTTAAGGCCAGGCCAAGGTCACCTCTTCCAGGCTTGATGGATGGATGGATGGGCAGGTGAGTGCTGGAGATAAGAGAAGAAGAAGGTAGAAGGGAAAAGAGTGAAGCTCAGATAAGGGACCAGAGGATCGACTTCATTTTCTGGTTTGATAACAAAACATCTCAAACAGTAACTTAATTTACTGAAAGGCAGGAAATGAAATAGAGCAGGACAAGAAAAAGCAAGGGAGAGTTTTTTAATGGATAACTACTCATCTTGCAGCAACACAGAAGGTAAATTGGCAAAAAAAAACAAAAAAAAACAATCGCTTTACTGCGTGGAAGGTGGGAAAAGAAAGACGAAATACAACTAATAGTCTCAGACAATCTGTTGAAGGAGACCTTGTGGCGTTTACGTCCACTTACTTACACAATAAGCCAGAAATGGAGACCTGCTGTAACTTGGCCCTTCAGACACACTCTACTGGTTCAAGGGTTTGATCAAGTCCAGAGCTGCTGTCACTGATAGGGTGGTGGATTTAATACACACTGATAGACAAGCTTTGTCTAATCTCTTCTCTCTCTCTCTCGATCTCTTTCTGGCTCACATTCTCTCTCTCTCGGCCTCTATCGTCCTGCCTAACTCACTTATCTCCTCTCAAACGTATTAGATTAAAATCAAGATTAAAATCGCTTTAAAGGAGCCTCAAATATTTCTTATCATTGGCCGAAGACATTTCGAATTTCCGATTGCGGCTCTCATCCTTATGTCTGTGTCAGAAGTGTCAGATTAAGATCTGGGAGTGTAGAAGTCCTCTAGAAATCATTTTGGCCTCATGTGGCAACAAAAAAAAATCTGTTGTTGCTTATCAGTTCAATTAGGGGAAAATTGCAGATTTGGAAAAGCTTTTTCTGATAAAATGGCAGCCATGAAAAGACATTTAAAATCTGCCAGGACTTAACCTTCAGGTCACCACGTCATAGCTTCAATTTGGTGGCAACTTGGGACTTATACTGCACATATGTGCACACAGACATGCACACAGACTCTGACATTCATCTTAAAGCAAGAAACCTGCATTTAGCAGGCCTGTCTTCCCTTGTTCCCTTCTCTTTGTGTTTGTTGCATGGCTAATCGAGAAGTTTCCCCAGACAAGCTAACAGACCCAGGGAGAGAATAAGCGTGTGCTCGTCAATGAGCTGTAGTGCACATACTGTACAGTATATCCTTAATGCATCTGTTGACATTTACATGTCATTCTTCGAGAATATTACGTTTAATTGTATGCGGTAGCGTACCCGCCACCTTCATTTCTGATGACGTGCGCAACCAACCTTCCAAACGGATGCAGGGTACGCGAGGCTGCATCAAGCGCCTGCGAACGCCTCATTAAAATCAAGTATATTTTTCAGCTTCATACCGGGCCGCACAGAAAGAATAAAACATATATGTATTTTTTTGTGTTGGTTATATTTATTTCTATGTAATAATAATATAAATGTAGTGCATAGTATAACATGGAATCATTACATTTACATTATACATGTAATAATTAAATTATATGTTTATTGTGTGTTTAGTTGTACCTGCCGCCCCGGTTCGTAGAATAATTGTCTTGAAACCGGTCCGTGGTGCAAAAAGGTCGGGGTCCGCTGGGTTAAAGGCTGCTTCTCCTGTCCATACACTGTAAGACACGGCAGAGAAAGAAGTCCTCGTTTATCTGAAGCCCGCCAAATCAAGTGGATCCACGGCAAAGACGTAAGCGGCATGAGCAAACCTATTTTGCGAGGATCGGACTACACACTATGTTCGTCCTTCTGAGACTGTCACCGAGTTACATCACTTGATCACGGTCATAAAATAAACTCTGGACACGGACTAATCATAGCGCCAGGGGACAACTTCTCAGTACCACTTGACAGCACCAACAACGAATGTTTGCAATTATGGTGTTAAATGAATGAAACCGAACCTGAAACCATTAATTGTCACGGTGCAATGAAAGTGGGCACTATATTTTCACTTCCCGGTCGATTTAGAAAGAGCGCGAGGAAGTTAAATTAAACATTGGGACCTTTTTTTTTTGCATTACCCTGTTGACAGTTGTGTTCAACGACATGGTCTTGTTTAAAAAAAAAATAATAACAATGATTTAAAAAAAGATATTCTTGTTGAACTAGACTGAGTAAGAGCACAGCGACAAGATGGAGAAGGAAAAAAAAAATCGATGTCAAGGAAATTATGGGAGGGAGTGAGATTGTTAGGACAGAGTGAGGAAGAAAGGTGAAAGAAAGAGATTCTGTTCAACCTCCTCACACTCCACTGCCCTCTAATTACTGACTCCACACCACACTGTTCATCACCTGCCCCTCGGTGAGTTTGTACGTGTGTGTGTGTGTGTGTGTGTGTGTGCTATTTATGGACACATGTCTGTTTGCTTTTGTGTCTACACTCGCGGGAAGTCTACGTAGGTAATACGTATTCAAGGTAAAACATAGAAGAAGAAGAAGGAAAACGCAGAAAAAGGGCCTTGTAGAGTGGACGTAGGTGTAGCGGACATTGTGTTAACTGGATCATTATATCACCTGAATACACGGAAGAGATGAAGGACAGAAATATGCAGACCGAGCGCGTGTTGATTGTTTCATTTGTACTGCGTTCTGTGCACACTTACCAGATTACTTTAAAGGATAAGGGTGGAATCACTCTTAATGTTTCTCATCGCTAATTGAAGATAAACCAAAGCTTCATTTGACTTTTGTGTTTTTGACATACAGCAGAGACCAACAACCTCTGTTTGGCCAAATGTTACTCTGCAACAGTAGTGCTGCTATTCGCAAATAAAGACACTTTTTCGTTACCCTCATTGCACTGCAGTTCACGTCACCACTGTCTGTGCTTGTTATGCATTAATTGCGATGTGCATCCTTGCAGTGAATGACAATGAACGATCGACAGATTGACAGATTATCTAATTGATTTGTTGACTGATTGGATCGACAGGCTTACTGGCTCATTTACTGTGGCAACTGCTCTTATAAAACAGCAAAGATGAACATGTTACATGTGTTGCATTTCAAAGGTTTTCATTCTAAAGTTATACTAATGTATGCATGTGTGTGTCTGTGTGTGTGTGTGTGTGTGTGTGTGTGTTTCAGTGTGTGTGTGTGCGGGACAGACGGCGTGAGAGGACCAGTGGAACATGAATATAAACGTGTCAGCATGAGTTCTGACTGACAGGCCTACATAAAAACACAGAATCAGTCACACAGCTGTCATAGCTGAAGACAGCGTCTGTTAGTTTGAAGTAAGATGTAGAGAGACTTGTTAATATGCAGATTCACTGTACATTGAATTGAATATTTTTTCATACCGACAGGACAGAGGACACATTCAAAAGTATAGACATGTTTTGTTAGGTTTGTTAAAATTTCTGCCGGATTTTCCAAATGTGACTTCTTTTATTTTGTGACAACTGAAGCGCCTTATTTCTGAGACTGAAATGTATTTATCAGTGTCAAAAAAAACACTAATGAGAGGCACAAACTGAGGCTGCGTTAGAAGATGCATCGATGAAGGACAGGCTGTCTTGTATATTTCCCACAGTGCACTGGGTGGTGTGTGACGTTCTTGCCTCCGTTTGAGTGTGTGTGTGTGTGTGTGGGTGCGTGCGTGTCTTTTTGTCTTTGAACATGCCAAGCGTTACTCTGTGCTTGTATTGGATACTGTCCTGCTTTCGTGTGTGTTTTTTCTGTTGATCTCAGTGTGTGTGTGTGTGTGTGTGTGTTTGGGTACGTGTGTTTTTGCACAACCCTGGCGGCTAGCTGTATGAAGCCCGACACATTTTTATCCAAAGTCTCTCACCCTTTTTCTGTAATGGAAAGTGATTGAAGGGTCATTTTGGAGCGACTTTGGAGTTTTTCTGCACAGTAGCTCATTTGTCCACATCAGTTTCAAAGCCCTGCGCGTGTGTGTGTGTGTGTCCGTGTGTGTGTGTGTGTGTGTGTGCCCGTGTGTGACTCTAGTTATGTGTGTTTGTGTAAACAGGCAGTGGCATTCTTAGATACTTGTCATTTCCCTTTACCAGATTCATTCGAGCTGTGTCACAATTCCCTGGAGTTGATTATGGGGTTCTTGAGGTCACATGTTGTGCGGGGGTGGGGGGGGGGACTGGCTCCTGATTAACAATTGAGAGCAGCTTGATGCATTTCCCCTCCTGGCCAATCAGGGTGTGACGACACACCCTGATTGGCCCTGATTAAGAGCAGTGCAGAGTGACACACCCATGGCATTGTGGTCATTCTTTGACCTAATGCAGAACCAAGTTCAGCAGAGAGTCATCTTTCCACAAAGTTACCTGCATCAGCGCAGATGTTATTACTCTTCGTGCAAGACTTTACGTTAGTTAACCTAACACTTGCCGGCTTAATTTTGTTTATTGGTTCGTTTTTATTGAAACCCCCTTCATCTACATTTCATTATGATGCTTTTGTTTATTATTGAAGAGGCATTTTTACTTTATCATTAGGGAGGATTTTTTTTTTAATAGTGAAGTCACTTCTTACTCCCAAGTAAATATATCTTTTTTATTTTTATGTGGTTGTGAACAGGCTTTACAGGCTTCTTCTCGATCAGCTGACATATAGCGAATCGGTACCTGGGAAAGGACCACAAATGATTCTCACTAGTCCCCTGAGCTCATACCATATCACTTTAAGCACACGGTCGTACGCCCAGATACGCTCAAGTGCGCACACCTCGCTTGGCTAGAGGCATGCAGAGATGAGCTGCAGTCCACATCTGCCCTGACCTATGAGAACGTAGCTTGTGGGCACGCTCAGTGAGCAGCAAGAGATAACACATCAGACACCTCTGGAGGGCAAGACAGAGAATTGATATGTGTGTGCGTGTGTGTCAGATTAGATACTTCTTGATGTCAAGTACATAAGCATGCTAGTGCCTCTCAATAGAAAAGCCTGAGTTAGCTGCTGCCAGATTAGCATGAGATGCTAACCCGATGAGCAACTCTTACAGATGTCGTTTTGATTTATTCATTGTTGCTTGGGACATTATTTTTTCATTTATTCCTCCTGTGCTCAAAATAAACTGCAGAGATGAATGATGTCGCACACACACACACACACACACACACACACACACACGCACTAAATGGAGTGAGGAGGCTGTCTATGGCATTAAGAGGGGGACAATAGGTTGTAGAGGAATGAGGGAGATTTAGAGGGATGGAGCGAGAAAGTGACAGAGAATATTCAATTATATAAAGGCTGTGTCAGCAAAGTGTGACCAAGGATGAAAAGAGTGTGTAAGAGGGAGAGAAGAAGAAAGAATTACTTTTGGATAACCACTTTATCAGTATAACGCCTAACTGAGCATAGAAATAGAGACACGGGAAGAGAGCATGCAAGTCAGGCATGGAAAGAAATAAAGGCGGATAAAGAGGAAGGGATGAGGGAGCGAAGTCAAGTCAAGAGTCTGAGAGAGACATTCATGTTTGGGTGCATATATGTGTAAAATGAAGTTGGTGAATAAACTAAAATAAAAAAGTCATGGATGTATTAAGGTAACTGAATACGGCGTTGGAGAAAGGGCCCCATTCATTCCTATGAAAGTTGCTCAGTGGCACAGGAAGCTGGAAAAAAAGTTGGACTTCTGCATCTATGGGCCCATAGATTAAGCGATGTAGCGTTTCCTTTAACCCCACCTAATGATTTGAATATGGGTTATTTTAAGTGCTGATTAAAAGACATCTCTTTCCCAAATGGAAGTCTATGTGGAAATCTCGGCATCACATGACGGACGCGGAAGTTGTAATTTGATGGTTATGCCGCTGTGTCAAATTGGCTTTTAAAGCCTGGCGCTGTTGGAGAGTTTGGACCCAGTCCTGCAGTTTGTACGCCAAACATCCACAGACCACCTCCCTATGAATGGTGAGCAGTACGTAAATGAGGCACTTAGTATTAAAAAAAAAAAAGAAAAGAAAACATCCCCAGCAACCGTAATCCAGGCAGCAGTTATGTGTCTCATCAAAGTTTTATTGACAAAATAAATGAGTAGTGTGTGTTAGCTCACAGTTGAAGCAAACTGCTTTGACACCTTTTTTATATCCATTGTACAACTTTACTATTCTCCCAATGTGCTCACCCCAAATTGTGATTTCCCCACCCACGTAATTAACGCCCACACACACATAGGAGCCGAAAAGAAAGAGAAAGAGACCGAGGAAAAAGACCAAGGTTGTGATAAACGAGCGCATTTAAATATTAGAAGAAAGTTAGAAATGGCTCCATTCAGCCATTACAGACTGTGTGGGAGGGAAGGAGAGCTGCTGAAGTAAAAGTGACATAACTCAGAGTCTTTGTGTGTGTGTGTGTGTGTGTGTGTGTGTGTGTGTGTGTGTGATTGGATAAGGCCATTGCTCTCTGCACCTACTCTCATTTATAGTTGATGATTTGATTTGTTCCAAGTGCTCTCCCTGAAAAGGAAGCATCTATTTTTAATTATATTAAACAAGGTGCGTGACCCCTGAGGAAAGTATTGGCCCTATTAAAGTACATTAATCTTCGTTTTTAACCCTAGCTAATTCATAGTAATTGCACAAAACACAGCCTGGGTCTGGTTTTCGTGACTTGTGTTTGATGACTTACATTCTAGGTGGTCTTGTAACCTGCAGGAGGTCAGCGAAGTGTCAACAGGCGCATTGAATTTGAGGAAACTGCCTGTCTCGCCTTGAGATCACCGTGGTTATTATTCCGGCTAAGTTCAGTTCAATGTGATTTTTTCTGCAGATGATTTACTGTTTTATTATCTGTTGTGACAGTTTTCCCTAGGCTGGTGCATTCATGCATTCAATCCCAAATGAAACGTTTCAAAAGAAGGTAATTTATCTATCACTGAAATTGAAGGGTGCGTGTGAGAGCGTCTCAGTTTGGCTTTTCTGGGTTTCCACATGTTCCTTTCAAAACAAAATTCTACTTAGGACCTACATCCAATCAAAGAAGACTGCTTACTGGGAGTCACATTTCGATTGTTTCCAAATGTTTAATGTAAAAACAATTTGGGTGGAAGATTTCTATTTCTTTTTCCAAACACAAAAGTCCAATAAACTCCTCCAGTAGCATAGAGCAGTAAGACAATACAAGCACGAGCACAAACTGTCATTGGACACTCAAAATCAATTGTCAACACTTTGATGGATTGAATGAGATTTCAATTAAGATTTCAGTAAAAAGGTTTTTAAAATAAGATCATATAAAGTTTGCCCCGTCTTACACCTCATTGAACATTTGCTGTAGGAGGAAACTCTTCAAACTCGGCTCAGTTTACGATGCACCTGGTTTTTGTTTGGTTGTTTTGAGCATTTGAATGAATCACCAGCTCTTTGAAGGTTAATCGTATGCAGTCGGTGAATGATCCGGGTGAAATCAATAAGAGATCATGGCATCTTTCACTGGGATTTACTCAGTCAGCTCGTTTCATGGAAACAGCAGGAAGTTCCATTTATCCTTTCATTAGACTCATTTATAAATGGAGCAGAACAACAGGCTACTTCTCAGAGGAGTGTGTAGACTGCTAGTGTGTTGTGTTTGCTAACTGCATGCAGTTGGCTGCAGTCCATGTCCTGAGGCAGTGATTAGAGTTTGATACTGACATCGAACACACACACACACACACACACACACCTGCCAGTCAGTGGATCATAAGTTTATTTATATATAGCCCAATATCACAAATTATACATTTGTCTCAGTGTGCTTTACAGACTGCTCAAGATTACATTATGAACATTATGTACAGAACAATATGTCTAACTGAGTCCGGTTTTAAAATGTCTGTCACTGTAGTTTTAAGCTTATAATAATCTGTCAGCTGGAGTGGAAGAGACATTTTTAGTGCTTACTACGTCAGGTGTCTCAGTCAAGGACAGATAGTCTAATAGCTTTTCCCGGCAGGGCTAAATGAAGTTTGTGTCCAAAGTCAGCTTTGAGAAAGTCTCAAAGATAAGTCTCACTTATGTTTGCATTGCATCATTTATTCAATGGAGGTTGTGTCGCATTCACATTATAGCACAAACACTCGGTTTTGTGGGAGCTAATCTAACTTATTGGCAAATAGCAATTTGTAAAACCTTAACGTTTTGCACGCGTTTACATTTCTTCTGATCTTTTTGTGGTGAGGCTACGGGACGTGCAGGTTACAATATGAATGTTGCAGCTTTTTCTTGTAACAAAGCTTGTAAATGAATTTTAAAGGAAGTTGGTATTTTATCCTGCAATTGTTTTCACTTTGTTCTCAACGTGATCATGGTTTGTTATTCAACCCCCCATTACTCTTCCTATAGCATTAAGATTATGTTATCTGATTCCTTAGACACTCAACAATTGAGCCAAGATGCATAAAAAAGGTCTTTCCTAAGACATTTAAAAAAAAAAAAAACTGTAAAATTCCCCAAAACTACTGCATCTCTGAACCATGTCACACACACACTTTGGCTATTCTATGTGATCGTCTTTTGATAACTTATGTAATAACAGCATGTTTTCACTGAGCCTCCCCTGTTCGCCCTGGGGGCTACAAACTTTATGCCACAATAAACACTCATTATTCATTTGTCCTCCATTTTTTGTCTTAAATATTAATAGTAGCCTTCAGCCATTATTTCAAATTAAACACATAAAGAAAAGAATTACAATTCTGTTACCATCTTTATAAAGATGATGCTCAGATATATTATTAGATATAGTCATGATGTCGCCGACTCAAGAGATTTGATTCGATTTTATTCAAATACTTTGTACCAGGATCAATATTTCCCCATTAACATCCAGTGCTCAGTCAAAAAGGTGCTACACCTGTACTTCTATTTTGTCCTATTCCCTGTAGATAATTATTCTATTAACTGGTTTATTCATGTAAAGAGAGAGACACTGAGGAAATCAAAGGTTCCTACAAAGAGCTTTGCCTAAATAAGAACTCGCTTAGCTTATTTCATAGTGAACAATCACTTCTTGCAGGTGAAGACTTTGAGGTAATCGCTGCCTCGTCTTTAACCTCTCTTCCCTCCTCCTCCCCCAGGCGAAGATGATGACGACGACGAGTGCGGGGAGGAGAAGCTGCCGTCATGTTTCGACTACGTCATGCACTTCCTCACCGTGTTCTGGAAGGTTCTGTTCGCCTTCGTCCCGCCCACAGAGTACTGGAACGGCTGGGCCTGCTTCGTCGTCTCCATCTGCATGATCGGACTGCTCACCGCCGTCATTGGTACGATGACCGCTGACGAGACCCATTTAGAGATTCTAATATAAATGATATAGTGTTTGAGACAATAAGATCCACAATCCAAACAAGTTCTAACAGATGTTTAAAGGACATTGGTAATAAAAGAAGTTTTTTTTTTTTTTTCCAGATACAATTTGACTGGTATCTGTGTACATGAATAATATTCAGCATTTCTTGAAAGATTTTGTTTTAATAGAACAAGACCAGAAATCGAGGTGTAGTCATGGACTTAGACCTGAACTTTAAAAGGCAATTACAAAGCCAGCCTACTATCACCTGAATATACAGTATCAGGGATTAAAGGACTTATGTCTCAGCAGGATTTGGAAAAATGTGTCCATGCATTAATCTTCAGTAGACTCGATTACTGTAACGGTGTCGTTTTAAAAGTCTCACAAAAAAAAAAAACGATTATACAGCTGCAGCTGATTCAGAACGCTGCTGCTCGAGTCCTCACTTACACAGAGAAAGTGGCTTCCTGTCCGTCAAAGAATTGACTTCATTTGGTCCATAAAGCACTGAATGGTTTAGGGCCAAAATACATTTCTGATCTTCTGCTACATTACGAACCATCTCGGCTCGTCAGGGACGGATCTGCTTTCTGTCCCCAGAGTCAAAAGGAAACATGGAGAAGCAGCGTTCAGTTTTTATGCTCCATATATTTGGAACAAACTCCAGGTCCGCTGCAACTCTCACTTCTTTTAAATCGAGCCATAAAGACGTTTTTCTTTTTTTTTGCCGCTGCCTTTTATTAAATCAAATTACTATTCACATCTCACACTGCACTGTGACTTTTATTCTTGTGTTTTATACCTGACTTAATCTACTTTAGTTTGCTTTCATATTTAATTCTCTTGGGTGTTTTATGACTGTTTTGAATTGCATTTAAATGTCATTTGTCATAGTATGTCTTAATGCTTTTGATGTTCTTGTGCTATATAGATAAACTTGCCTTGCCTCTTGAGTGCAGGGGTTATGATGGTGTTTCTCTCGTATCATTACAGGGGACCTGGCCTCTCATTTTGGCTGCACAGTGGGCCTGAAAGACTCGGTCACAGCAGTAGTATTTGTTGCATTGGGAACCTCTGTACCAGGTGAGTGTGTGTATTTGTGAGCACATTCACTGTTAGTTTATATACATGTGCTGTAATGTATGTCCGCTCCAATATTGATCCAACACTGCTGCTGTTTTAATTATCTTAAATATCCTGCTATTTATTTTCCCGACAGTTTTAATCAAAGACCTTTCTCTCTCCACATTTGGCATTTAACTTCGTAAGGCCTTTATGGGCATAAATACCCCGAGGTATTTTTAGGAATAGATTTGTGTTCATCAATGACCCTTATTCAGGGAGTATATCTTGACCTTTCAATTCCTTGCTTCAGTTTTTATTACATGGGAGCTGTATTCCTCCCATTTCTTTTCTTCAGAAACTGCTTTATTCCTGCAGTCATGACTGTTTTATAAAAGCTTCATTAAAGTAAAAAAATAATAATAAATCAATGGTAGCTATCGCAAGCAATGGACGGAAGAATACATATAAATATGGAAAGTGCACACATAGTTCACTTACACCGAACACATTGTAACAATGCGATGTGGCAGAAATGCATCAGAGGTGTCAAATTTCCTGGAAAGAAAAAATATGTGTTGGACGGTGATTTAGCACAGTTACAACTTTATAAATACATATAGCTTACATTCAAGAAATGAAAATACTTTTGCGATGAATCTTTTTGTGTTGCCTTCTTTTTGTTGAGAAGTCGACTAATCCAGTCATCAGGGTCATTTATATTTATTTATTAGTTTATTTAGTCTTTAATAAGCATTAGATTTTAGGAAGTGCCTCTACATGGCAGCAAAGCAACAACAATATTTCCATTTTTGAATTAATTAAATAGATTAGTTGAGGAAAATGATTTTTATCTGAACTAAGACGTTATTAAATCAAAAGCCCTGCAAATTATTTAAATTTAGTTTTGGGTGTTTTTTTTTTAACTTTATTAGAAGTTATTAAAACGAAGAGAAAATTCTGTCCTGCTGAGGGAGTTTTATCTGACGCATTATGGTTCCAAGACGCTGCAGTGTGTCTCTATTTGTGGAAGCCTGTTGAGGAAACAGTGCAGGCTGCAGACAGATGCATGAATCATCCTCTAAACGTGAAGAATCACTGGTGACTGCAAACTAAATATGCTTTAACCTTGGCCCCGGTCTTCTCCCTCTGCACACACACACACACACACACACACACACACCACACACACTCACAGAACACACATGCAGACGCGTGGCACATGAATTCTAGGTCTATAACGTGCAGACACATTAACAACTGCGCAACTGGAATTACTTTGAAAAACAGACTCACACACTCATATCCTTACAACATATTACATCTTGAAATATGTTCCGCCCACTTGCACACACACACACACACACACCTGTACTGTGACCACCATGTGTTACTAGCACAGGGCTATTTGTCATGTCAGGCTCAGGTGGTCTCTGTCCTCCCATTTTGGGAGCACAGGGAAAAAGAGTGATGTATTACATGCTATTTCACACACACTCACACAAATGCAGACATATGCACACGTACAGAAAATGTGATATCTGAAGGCACACAAACAGAAACATTTATGGACGAACGCAATCACGCACAGCTGCTTGAAACACAGAAATACACACACACACACACACGCACACACAAGATGTGAAGAGCTGCAGAATGGAAACAAAGTGCTTCAGCCTTTCTGAGCCGCCTAGCCTTATTAACAGAACCTCCCGTGGCTCACACACACACACACACACACACACACACACACACTGACAGAGAAACAGACCTCAAGTTCTGTGGTTATTACAGTTAATAAAACCCATCCTGTGCTGTGGTTCCATGATGATTAACCTCGTTTATCACTGTTAGCCTGGCTAACTCCCACACACACACACACACACACACACACGCACACAGAGACACACACACCGACACAGAAAGTGAGGAAGAAAACAACGGGAGTGGAGCTTTTAAAAGAGAATTAGAAACTCAAGAAGCGAAATAATTTGTTGTTGGTTTGGGATTCAGGCAAAACCTCTGAGCCTCATCAGTTTACTATTTTTGAAGTATTCTGTGAATCATTTCATGTTGGCCTCAGAAACTCGATATATACATGCGTAAACTGCACCACGGGATTCAATGCATAAACAGTTGCACAGAGAAGATAAAAGTACTGAGCAATATATGTTGGGTTAGGAAAAACAAAGCATCTTTAGATCATTTATTATTATAATATTTAATCAACATGGTATTTCAGGTGAAATATTAAACCTTTTATGTGTAAACTGACTGACTATGGGCAGAAACAAAAGCAAACTGCCGCAGTCTAAATGGCATCAGATGAGAGCATGTTTGACCTTTTCTACATTTGTCAATGCAAAATTGGGCATTAAATTCATTAAGGGACATTACATTAAAGTCTTAAGAACAAAGAAGTGGAACTTGCTTGAGTTTGCAGACATCCAGGAACAAATCGTTCAGCTGATCCACAGAGAATTGGAGAGGAGATTTGGTTTGACGGACTCCAACAAAAAAGGGGTTTAAAAGACACATTTTTTTTGCAGCAGCATTATTACAGACTTTCTAACCAACTGGTATCTGGAAGTTGAAAAGAACAGCAGAGAAAGAGACACGAGGAGACTTCACAAAGACTTGGCTAACTTAGACTATTAAACTATCCAATGATCATACAAACAACAATCAGGAGGGAATTTTTCTTGTTGCTCATAATTATTATAAAATGATAGTTTGTTAACTAATTAGTCGACCGACAGAAAATTCATCTGCGACAAATTTTAATTGTTTAAAGACATTTAACAAGAACAAATGCCAGACAGTTGAACAAAAAATCCAGATTGTGATTCTTCATTTAATCGACTGATTGATCAGTAATTACGATGATCTTTAGTTGCATCCGTAAATACAACCATTATTGTCTAGTTTCTGGTTCTGGAAGTGCATGTTCACAAATATTGATCCAAACAATTTGTTTATTTCTCTTCAACAACTCACATAAACAGTAAGAGCCGTGTCAGTCGTCCCAGATATCTTCAAAGTTTTCGCTCGGGCTGCCGCCGGCTGTTTAGACTATTCCATGTAGCAAGAAAATGAATTGTAACCCCCTGACCTAAATGTCTTGCGTCACCAACGTCTCACATTTTCCACTGGTCGTGTATCACAGAAAACTAAGGACCAGATTTCCTTGAAGTTTCCTGTTAATATTCATGATCCCAAGAGGATTGATCCTTTATGTTTTTCATGAGCCCTGATCTCTCGTCTGTCGCCACCAGCAGGCAAAGATTTCCACATGCAGACAAAGCCATGAGCACATGGATGCCCCCTATGAGTCCTTTCACTTTAAGACCCGAGGGGAAAAAGGGAGTTGAAGAGAGAGGGATAAAAGGTGGAGGAAGATGGTGGATGAGAGAGAGAGACACACACACACACTGGTTGATTGACAGTGAGAGAGAGGATAAGGGCAGACAACTCTGAAGGGACGTATACTCTCACAGAAGGAGCTGCAGAGACACAGACAAACACACTCACGCCGCTGCCGAACATGCAAGCACCCACTCGCTCACCCACTCAATCAGGCATGCAAGGACTCAAAGGCCACTTGATGCACGCAGACAGACACAGGCCTCCGCCAGCTGGTGGAGACATGGCATCAGATTGGACCCAGGTGGCGGCGTTCACTTAAACACACTGACAGTGTACATGCATGCACTGCACACACACACACACACACACACTTAAGCCCAACAGACCTGTCCTTGAAGCTTTAAGGCGTATTGGGGAGATTTATCTTTGCTGGACTTATATTTTTGGCTAATTGCCTCTTCCCTCCTCCATCCTCTTCTGGTCCTCCCATCATCCTCTTTTCCACTGCCAGCTTGGCTTCCACTTGAAGAAAGCCCTTTCTTGCATTTTACTCTGCATATTTATCTCCTCAAACTGTATCTGGCTGATAAAATCAAGAGGACAAGAATGACTAACCAAGAGAAGATGGCAAGTAAATGAGCGCGAGATAAGAGCGCTAACTGACCATTTGGCTATTTATGCTCTCGGCAAGAGCCTATTGTTGAGATTTGGCAAGGAAGAGCATCCTTTTGGGAGCTGCTGTAATTTGGCAAACATGAAACCAATGGAAAACTTTGGGACTAAGTGCCAAGATTTGTTTTCCCCTGCACACTGAGATTCAGCATTGTACATTATTGATCTTGGACCAAATTTAGCCTGTTCTGGCAGTGATGGAACACTGTAAGAGGATTAAAGGTTGTGGTTTCTTATTTAAGGTTCTCTGCCTAAATGTGTAAAACAAGATTTGCACAGTATTCTGTATTAATAATTCTAAGTGTTCTGCATTTATCATTAGCGTCCTTCTCTGTCACTGAGTTCTTGTTGACTGCATGTTGAGGTCAGGAGTATACATAGAAATAGAAAATTCAGTCAGTAACGTTTAATTTACACTGAATAGTACATGTTGTATTATTGAGGGCAATGCACTGTGACTCTATAGCCTTAACTTTCTTTGTCAACAATGTTGTGGTTAAATGACAGAAGAGTTATATAACTGTAACAGTAAATGTTGGTCTGATGGCGGTAGAAGGGGAAAGGTCAAGTCCAGAATCAAGTTTTATTCCTTTAGTTTACAACTCAGTGGTCAGGACATGTGCACAGTTAAAATGTGGCCTGATGGTGGCGCTAGAGAAAAGGACAGAGTTTCACTAAAGTCAATATTTGTATTTCCCAATAGAGGCATTATTGTCCATACCAAATTGCATTCCAACCTAGACATTGGTTTGGAAGTTATTCAAAACTGCAACTTAATGCTCTGATCAAAGAGTTTCTGACTGAAATTATATGAATAATTAAGAGCACAATGTATTTCATGCTCGGTGCAGAAAAAAGGGTTAAATATCGAAGTATATGTGCGAGTAGAAGCTTGGGGACATCATTCGTGTAAAGGATGCTGTAGGACTTTATTCTACTAGTAAGATTGAAACGGATTAATTCCCCCAAAACAGTATTAGGCTTAACAGTTTACTTTCATGTTGAAAAACTGCCAAAGTGACTGTAACAATCCCTGCTCGCTCTCCGTTTGATGTTCTTGTTTACAGATGACTTAATCTAATGTTACCAGGGAGCATACAGCAACAATGCTTGAGTTGGCTTGTGTGCTTCCACCATACTTACAGTATAGCACGGCACTGTTTATGAGCATCCCTTGAGTAGCGTGTTGCTAGAAACTGTAAAGCAGGCCCACATTTGATCCGTCTCTTCTTTTCTTTCCCAGATACCTTTGCCAGTAAGGTTGCTGCTACCCAGGATCAGTATGCAGATGCATCCATTGGTAATGTGACAGGCTCAAATGCTGTCAATGTTTTCCTGGGCATCGGGGTGAGTCCAGCTCATTTAAAGATTGATTGATTCATAAATGGTGTAAATACTGTGGTGCTTGTCATACTGCCAGAGTGGTAATTACGATCAAGTATTTGTCATCATTTATATGTTATTTGTTGAGCTCTTTAATGCTTCCACTGTCGGAAACAGTCACGTCATACAGTTTGGTTCTGACGCTCGACAGGTGGCGTGGTCCATCGCAGCCATTTACCACAACAGCAATGGGGTGGAGTTCAAGGTGGATCCGGGCAGACTGGCCTTCTCCGTCACGCTCTTCACTATCTTTGCCTTTATCGCCGTCGGCACGCTGATGTACCGACGGCGGCCAGAGATCGGTGGAGAGCTGGGAGGGCCCCGGACAGCGAAGGTCCTGACCACCATGCTGTTCTTCAGCCTGTGGCTCCTCTACATCCTCTTCTCATCACTGGAGGCCTACTGCCACATCCAGGGCTTCTAAGATGACAGGAGACGATGAAGTGAAGGGTGGGACAGAAGGAGAACATGGAGGAAAAAACCGAGGCGAGGTGGATGAATGGATGGATTTGGAAATGATGGCTGTCTCATTGATCTATCACTCCCTCCCTTTACGCAATAGATTGAATGTCGGATGAATGAATGGATGGATGTACAGATGTAGAAATGAAGGACGCATTAAAGTATCTAGAAACAAAACGGAAGGAAATGTGGATGCATGGAAGGACGACGACAAACGGGAAAATCATAGGAGCTAAAGAGATAGCTCAGAAGACGGAAAGATTGCAGAAAAAGGAATAAACTAAGGAATACGTTTTTATGTCTTGATCTATAATTCCAAACCAAGCAAGTTGTCTTAAACACACCCCATTCTTAAATACATAAAACAAATCCCCAAACAGCCACAATGTGTCTCTGCTGGTTCAACTATACAGAAATGAAGAAAATTAGTTTTAACCAAACGAGGAGAGAAAAGTTAAACAGACCGACACACTACCACAGCTCCTCGGATGATAATCCCCTCCAGCTGGAGCAATGTTATTTCCCCCGTCCAAATACAGTAATAGGCGCAAGTGAGACTCAAAAGGACAGAATAACTGTATCAGTATGTACGTGCATGACCTGGAGATACTGAAAACACAATCGGAAGAAACCGGATATATTGCCGCAACTGTTAAATGACAACAAACTGTGTGCGTGCTGGTGTGTGACTGTGTTTCTGTGCTTGTGTGTTGTGGGAAGATGGGCAAGTACTGTGAAAAAAAACGCCTCTCGTTTTGCTGTCACTGCGTGAGACGGAACATGCTTTCGTATTCAAGGTGTTTTTGACTCCCACTCTCCCAGCCTGTAGAATTGCTGAGTAAGACTCTTTTGCGGGAGGGCACGTTCAATGAAACGAAATGTTGTGAACATCACTGAGAGCTGAGCGTACATTACAGCTCCACAATTTTCCTTCTGAATGTCTTGGTTTACGCCAAGCGCTCTTGAACGGGCCCTCTTTCTGTTGCTTTATACAGTAGATGTAAATGATTTAAGGTCTAATTTGAATCAAGAAGGGGTTAGTGTGCTTTTACCTTTAATAAGGCCATGTCTGAGAAGACACAATGGCCACTCTACCGTTTAAAACTGTTAGAGAAAACTATAATCATCGCATAAATATGTAGGTTAATCTTGTGTGTTTGTTTTTGTTTTTAGTTTTCTTAAACTGTGGAATTCTGTTACCTGGTTTTCCACCTAATGAGATTGCCACCATCGCGTCTCCATTGTAACATTGCAATAGACTTTGAAAAGTAGGTACCGCCCCCTGTGAAACCTCATAGGCTGTCTGTTTCTTAACGGCCTCTGTCATTGTTTTTCTCACTTTGATCTCGCTTTCCCGTTGGTTCACTCAACAGCTTGTGTCAATATCCCTGTGTGTCTTAAGCACCTCCCCCTGGCTGGTCAGTGGACCAATCAAAATCCTCAAGGGCTTTGTAAGAAACAACCATTAATCCGTTACCCTGACCCTTGATTTATAATTCTTCACATAGATTGGTCTTTTGGGGGCTATTTAACAGGGATTTGTATTCCATAACATTATACACCAACTGCTCAGATGTTAGGATTTTTCTTTAGTGTGGCTTTAAAAGAGAAAAACCAGACTGCATGACGGCTTCATTGAGTGCAGACATTGTCCTAACTAGTTACCTAAATATTGGCAAATGCGACCCGATGATCCAAAGTACTCAGTTGGATCTTGAGTCTTTCCCAGTTCATTACAAAGACTGCCTAAATATTGCAGTCAGCCTTATTCCAAATCAAAACATCAATGTAATGTTCTTTCCCGGGCTACGTCCATTCTGCTTCTTAAAGATACTACAAGCATTTGGTTTATGAAGGCCTTAACCCAAACGAAGCAATGAACATCAGACTTTGTATTGTTTCATTATTCAATAATGTAATCCATGTGATTCACTGCTTAATGCAGGCCTTGGAAGTCTACTGTTAACATGGGAGCCATCAGATGAAGGAATAATAAAAAGCATATTAGCTGTTGGTAGAGAAGTAGGCTTTCTAACAGATCTAAATACTGTAGGAACATCTTGCTTAGGGTACATCTAATCTCAAACAGCCAGATTCTGTTGAACAAGCTCACAGACATTTGAAGACAATTGTTTTATGAAATAAAATTAGATAAGGATATTTTTTACAGCGTATTCGACGGTGTGTTGTATAACACCCACCCCCAGAAACTGCCCCTCTGGGACCTGTATCACAAAGTGAGTTAAGCTTAGTCAGGCTAACTCTTTGCGTTGCACTGGATGAGCAGTCAAGACACGTGGCTCCGTTAAGGTGGAGGTCATAACCCGTAACATGCAAACATTAACAGATCGAAATGCGCATGTTTAATACGAGATGATATACTTTATTTAGGATCATCTGATTGGATATGTAAAAAGATTTAATATTTAAAAAGTTAACCTCATGCTTTCACCTAGTGGCAGTATGGAAGTAGAGTGCAAAAAATAGTTCATCACATCGGATCATCAGTGTTCAGGGTGAGACAGTAATTAAAAAAATTCAGCACAATTATCCAACAGTAGATAATTATTCAAAGCATTATGTCTAAAGTCCGGTTTTCAAGCCAGAGTAGATATTTCCTTTCTCTCTGATTATAATTATCATAGAAAGCAAAGTGACCCTACTGGTTTGTAAACATGTCCCTCTGTGCTCTTTATTACTCGTGTTGTTCATGGTACAGTGCTTTAGTCTATTTCAGGAGTGAGGACTGTGTTTGTCCAGTTGATGGTCATTAGTTGTGCAGCATAAGTCACCACGTCGATCCAGCCCAATCAAAAGGAAACCATTCCTGATACCAGAAAACGTTGGTTAAGTGTAACTGACGAAACCAATAATCTCACTTTATGATACAGGCAATACTAGGTTATATAATAAAGTTGTAGCGTAACTTTAGTGGTTTGAAGTATAACAACAACATCGTTTCAGCTCTCTTCTAAATTCATTTTGAGCTTGCATATTACCACAAGTCTGTGTGCAAGGTCGGACGGGCCTGGGTGGATTAGTTTCCATCTAGAAAGCTATGGCGAGGGTTAAAAAGGCAACTGAAGGTTTTCAGGACACTAGGTGTGCAGCTTGTCAAGTGCTGGACGAGCTAGGTAACGTGTATCAATTAAACTGCAATAGCAACAGACAAACCAACATTATCAGACGCTGGCTGGGAATCTTCCTTCATTAATCAGTTATAGGCAGACAAGATATATAGCCAAACGTAAAAAAAAAACAATCTAAAAGTGTCTCAAAATTCTGTCCTGAAATATATGTAGAAAATAATTCTTCTAGCTTATCTTGACTGTCGGAGAGGTTCACAATTCAGACTGTTAACTATTTTACTCTCAAACCACAGAGAGCTCAACGTTCACAAAACTTACTGTATACGTAAGTAGGCACTCTAAAAGTCCATAGTTTGTTGAATGGCACTATATGCATCTGAATTGGCCAGAATTTTCCTGCTGATGTTGTGTTTTTTACTTGATGTATAATATAATAAGTAGTATTTTAAATGTCATCTGTAACGTAAGTAGTCTGGGCTAGATGTAATCATTTTAAAACTTGGCAAAAATCTTGTCACAGACAGCTTTCAACCCCTGTGAGAGAGTAGAGCCCTGAATTGGATGAGTTTGGCAAATCCACAGTATCTTGAGGAGAACTTGTATAAAAATGTTCTAGGTTATGTAACCCGGCATATATTATTGATCCACCACATGATGCATAGAGAGCCATCCCCACAATGCACATTTCAGTAGGTGATGCTACACAGAGTTGCATACTGAAATCTGGCCAAGCTTACAACTCTAATAAATAATCTGTAGCCTCAGACTTGTGTCACTTGCAGCACCAATGTTGCCTAATTTGGGAGCAACTTGAATATTAAAACATTTGTACAAACTCTGAGGGATATGAAATGTCCTATTCCCATTGGCGCGTGCTCAGCTGCGATGTCACCGTCTTAAACATCTGACAGCCACTTGTATTTGCCAAACTCTGGACAATGTAGGGCTCTCCATTAGAGTAGCTGTTCTCTTGTGAAGGCCTTGGAGTGGCAGTTTACCCCTGTTTTGCCAAAGGGAAATCTTTCTATCAGAAACTTACTGTTTGCAGTCCAACCTGTGAAGGGTTTTCTAACCAATGGATCTTTCTTAAAACACCAAATATTATTCATATTTCATTAACACTTCAAAGGGAGACTTGATGTTGTTTTAACCTAACCAGAAACTTTCTATTTAAATTTGTATGCATTTGTCTCTTCACTGGCATGGAGCTTAAGGTTTATACACTGTAAAAAGTTATGCTAGCTTGTGCAAAAAAAAGGGAATAACATTGTGGAAGCTGTTCGCGTCACTTTTTGAGTAACTTCAACGGGATTAAAATGTTCTTTGATATTGCTTAATCATGTTGGATTTACTTAAAATGTGCCTGCTGCCTAATTTGTCAGAGTGAACTTGCGTAGGAATGAAAAGCTTGCAGTAATGTACTCATTTTCATCAAATTAGTTTGCTGCACAAATTTTCCAGAAGCTAACATTTTTTCATTGATGGGAATATAGTTATTTTGCTACACCGGCTTTGTTGCACCACCTCTCTCAGTGTATCCACCTTGACTTATGAAGCTAATCTGACGTGGAGCTGAGGGCAGATCAACAACAGCTGTTCAGAGCCAGAGTCTGGACCGAGGGGGGAAGCTAAACTCTGCAAACAAAATGTTAGACGCGACTAACAATTTTGATTCGATGCCTGCCAAGTAAGTACCCAATCAGGTTCTTTCTCCTCGAAAGCAACTCCTCACAATACAATAGCACTTAAATTTAGCTTCCTGCCTTGGTTTGGACTTTTGAGGTTTGAAGGGTCAAAGGTTAGCCAGGCCACCGCTGTAAATATAACACTAAGAGCAAGCAAGGAGTAGAAAAATAAGCTGTAGACTTTTTTTATTCTTCTGTGGTGGGGTTTGAAGAAGTGGGGAGAGTTTTAAATGATGGAAAAAGCATTGCACTGGTTCTTGTTGCTTATGTGAAACGGCTACTATTATGTTTCGTCGATAACACTAACAAAAGTTGCTTCTGATGTAAACAACAACAACAGATTTTGTTTTGTTTTTTTGACTGATGTACACAATAATAATGTTGTACCTGATGTAAAAAAAAAAAAAAAAAAAGAAAAAGAAAAAAGATATAAAGAAAAAAAAAGAAACACAACGGTGGTGAACCATTCGTGAACCATTAACAATGTTGCTTCTGATGTAAAGATTGATGATGCGTTTTCGTTGCCTCGTTCACTTCTTAACCGGCCGTCTGTCTGACAGACTGAGGAATGAATGAATGAATGCCACAGCAAACAGACGGAGGAACGAAAGGAAGGACAAACCCCCCCCCCCCCCCCCCCCCCCCCCCCCCCCCCGCCGAAACAAGCTGAGCAACGTCACGCTGAGACGTTGTGACGTTGGAAAAAAAAAAATCCTTACCAGAGCTATTCTCTACCCTTAAAGTAACATTTAATAAGTACATTGTATGAGGATGATGATAAAGAGAGGAAGGAGGAGGAGGAAGACGAGGAGGAAGAAGATGAACATTAAAGAAAAAAAATAAATGAAGTTACAGCCATACATTGATTTCTGGGTCAGTGAGATTGAAACGGACTTCTCCTGCCCAGCATGTGTAGTGTTATGGTGTCTATCTGTCCCCCTGTGTCTCTTCCCCTCTTTCTCTGTCTCTCTGCTGCCGAAGCAACCAAAACTGACAGCAATCCTTTCGTTCCGTCTTTTCCTCCCAATTCCCTTTTTGCCCTCCGTCTCCCGATGCCATCTTTTTCATATTTTGGAATGTCAATGTGCTACTTGTTGACACTGTGCATGAATGATAACATGTCTGTATATAGTTATAGAGAATCGTATCCCATTCCCCCTGGTGTTGACAAAAAAAAAAAAAAAAAAATGGTTTGAATGTTGTACAGATTCTGGTTTTCTGTTCATCTTTTATTCTGTTCAGTTTTTTTTTTTTTATGTATGTAGAGCTTAAAAACAGTGTGTTTTTAATTTAAATGAAGACGTAACTTGCACATTACTGATTGATTAACTAATTAAGTGGGGGGGGGGGGTTTGTTTGTTAAAAAGGCAATATCTGCTGTTATTGAATGCGAGATGAGATCTTAAAGGAGATATGTATCTTAAATAAATAATCTATACGAGAGTTGCATGGGTTATTTGTACGAAAAAAAAAAAAAAAAAAGACACTGCTTGCTATTTCTAATACCATGGCTGTATTCTCTGACAGAGGGTGAGGAATACGGTATGTACATCTAAAGGTTATTTTGTCATTAAAGAAATAATAATATTGTGTATATACTGTACAGTGTTATAAGCGAGGTGGACTATATGGCCATCACGCTAAACCGTAGAGAGTTACTTCTACATATTTATTGAAAGGAAACAAAAACACTCACTACACTCAAGAATGACATATATTGCCTTTTTGAGGAAGTTGTAATTTGCTTAAAGTTTCTCTGTCCGCCTCGCTTTTTCTCCTCGCTCGTCCTCTATCTTTTTTGTCATTCCATCTCTTTCCCTGTGGTCTCTTTTTTTTCTTCTTTTTTTTTCTCCAATCTCTTCATTGCTGATTCTGACTTGGACGTTGTCACTCGAGCTGCTTATCCCACTGACAACAGTATCTCCCAACCTGCTTGTATTCATCTGTCTTCTTCCGTGTGTATCCATCTATAGTTCAGTACAATATATCTGCCTGTGTCCCCATCTGTCTGACTCCCTCAAAGGATCATTTGTCCGTACGTGAGTGACCATCTGTCTGACTCAGAACCGTCCGTCATTTTTTCTTTTGCGCTGAATCCTCTTTTCATCTTTCCTCCCTTAATCCTTCCTTTGCTTCAGCACATCTTTTGCCACCTCCACACTCTTTTCCCCTCCACCCATACTTTGATTTCTTTTCGCTGTCCTTCTCTTCGCTTTCGGGTGTAGTTGGGGAAATTTTCACGTTTGTCAATATGATTTTTTTTTTTTTTTTTTTTAATGGAACAATAACTGCAAAAGTTATAATGTTGGTAATAATGAAGATTCTTATTTTTCTTTCCATGTTTTGATTTTTCTTCTTTTTTTTTGTTTGTTGCCGCTGTCCTCTGTGTGTGCGTGCGTGTTAATTTGAGTTTATTTCTATTAATTTGTGTTGAACACCAACTGATCGGAGGAAAGTTGTATGTGTGTTGCCACTAACTGTGACTGCTCTTCATGGTACTTCTGATAAAACCAATAAAATAATGTTTGGGATACCCTGTTTCAGAGACCCTTTCGAGTCCACTGCCTTCAATGAAAAGTTTTATTCTAAAAGCCTCATTATCATGCAAATTTCAATTAGAGCTATATTTTCTTTGAGTGGCAGTAAATGAGCAGCTCTTTGTCTCGCTCTCTCCCTGTATCTCACACTCAACCTCCCGTACAAGCAAACGCTTTTCTTTTATATGTTAAGACCAGCAACGCTGAAAAAGACATTTTTCTGAATGGCTGACATCTCATTAACGGTCATCTGACTTGTTCTGTCATTGTGTCAGAGATGGAGCCACGGCTGCACCACCACTAATTAATTCTGCCTGTTTTTCTATGTGTCATTTGAAAAAAGTAAGGAATTGTCTCCATTTGCAGTGCTGCTGCTTTTCCTTTCAACACATACATTCAGCAATCTTTCTTTGTCGGAGAGACTTTAGAAGAGATGGATTATTCATTTGTATTAAATGAAAAGCTCCTTTTAAACCCACCGAAGGGGAGCACGTTAAAGAGGACTAACTCAGAATTAACTGATGGACTAATTACGTTCTCGCTCTATATTGTAGCAGATTTGAATTGAACAGAGAACAATGAGGTTTTCGTTCTCAACGAATGCACAGCTTTAGATTTTAAGCAGCACCTATAGTTTTATTTAGCTCATCACATATTTGTAGTGTTGAAGGGTAAAAGGATTTGTTGATCCTCACAAATGTTACTCTTAATATTTCCCATTCATTTCCAATGCACACGAAGCCAAAAACAATTAGATAATTATACGTGATGACCTGTCGCCTTTGTGTCGTTCTGGTGGACTTGGTGTTTGAGTGATATGACTGCATCATGCATCAAAAAGAAAATCACTTATTAATAAAGTTACTCTTCTAATAGACAGATTTATACGTTAGGCCTGTACCATACATGCAGGCCTCAATCAACACCTTCTTTCTCATTGACAAATGTCAGGCCAGTATTCAATAGTTGCAAATAAACTCCCGCACACCGTCTAACTTGCTTCGGCACTAGACCATCAGGCAAATGAATGATGAATGATGAAATGATGAAGCTATACAATACACATAGCTACGTATTTTTGCAAGTTAGACAGTGTGCGGGGAGTTTATTTGCAACTTCTGATGCCCTCGTCTCTCTCCTACACACCTGACGGTTCTTTTGGTCCGAGCCCAGTGTCCACTCACATTTCATCTCTTCGGTCCACCAGCTCATTCTAAAAAAAAGAAGCTGTCTCTGGCTTGCTAGATGTTTAACCTTGTTAACTACTCTCTCTTTTACTATGACTCTCTCCAGTTGCTCTAATCAGCCTAATGTAGACTTTGTGCTGGGAGCACCTGCCCTCGTTCAGAGAGGCAGAGCGCCGAAGTCGCGCTTGCATTAGCTGATTGGCATCATAATCATACAGGTGTAGAGCAGGGTAATTAAAACGTGACACTCGTCGCTGTTACTATGCTGATATACTGAAGCAGCTCCCTCCAGTATTCCAACCTCTTCGTATTGTTGACGAAGACTTATGTGTATAAAGGGGGGATTATTTCTCCAGCAGAATCCTCATTGCTGCTGATTCTAAAATCTAATCGTGTTACCATTTGTCATCCCTTGACCGTAAATATTATAATTGATGGATGCAGATAAAGGACAATTGGCTGTAAATTAAAAAAAGAAAATACTGTTATACTCATTCTAAAATTGTAAATTGCAACAAAACAAAACAGAAACGCAACAAAAGTACTGAGCTATGTTTAGGCAACAGAACTTCTTGGTTTGGCTTCAAATAAATATGTTTGTTACGTCATTTAAGTTACGGACGTGAATGAAAATAAGTGAGCGTTGACTTTTGGTTTCACATGGGACACAAACACCATCCTGGTGAAAGTTCTGTGTTTGGAAAAATATGTGTCCCTCGGAAAAACTGAATTTAAAATGCGGTCGTGTTGTACGGGAACGTGATTTTTTTGGAGGCCAGGCTGAAATAAGAGCACACTTCTAGTCAACCTTCCTGGTGAAGTGGAGGGTCAAGGTGGAGTTTGGCTGTGAAAATTACAACCTGAAAAGCTTTTGAAACAAACCCGAATGGCATGGATAGAAAGGTACCCAGCTGGTCAGTAAAAAGCCTCCACAACATCTGACTGACGGATGAGTTGTGTTCGATTCTTCTCCTTCTCCAAATGCTGCCGCGGTGATGGATCGTGCACATCCTCTGTGTGCAGAGTGATGGATTCTTCCCATCAGAAGTAAATAAAATTAAAATGTTATAATAAAGTTTGTCTCGTATAAGTGCATTTAAACTTCACAAGAATCTGTTGAGACTTTTTTTTTTATATAATGCTTGCAGAATGTGTCCGTATGAGTGAGTCAGCAAAACAGTCAGTTTGTTGCAGAGTGTTTTATGCAGTTATTTATTGTGTACAGGTGTTCGCCTTGACTCTCTATTACCTGCTGTGTCTGTCTAGAATCTAATTATGTTGTCACATTTGATTTCTAGACAGGCTGTTTCCCGGTTAGCATGCTTGGTAATCAGTGTGAATTTATGTCTGTGTGTGAGGACTGAATAATGCCCGAACTGTCAGAAAGTCTGTGTTGACTGTCAGACTATGCACAACCACTTAGTGAGACGCAGCAGAACCAGCCTTGATGTCCACTCCTCTGCTCTCTGCGCTTTGTTTGAGCTGTCTGGCTCAAACAAAGCCTAAACATTTAAAAAAAATAATAAAGTTGTAGTTTTTTTTGAAAGAATTTGTTGCTGTACATTGTACTTATCCTCTATATTCTATATAGTACTTACATAAATAAAATGTACTTGCCAAGATAAATTGTAAAATACATTTAAAAAAATACATTTCAGTGACGTATGAGATGTCTCAATTTAAAATAGTAGTGAGAAAAACTTAACAGTACTCTAACTACTAATGTTTGGGACTCTTTGAGATAACACTAACAGAAATATCAAGATTTTTAATTCCCCAGCTTCTTTGTTTTTACTTATTTCAGAGGTTTGATTATAGTATTTGTGTATCTTCTACAAAGTATTAGTATTATTGGTTCTTGACATATCTCAATTATGTCAGATTATGTCAGATAATGTCAGATTTATAATGCGCCTGCTGCTGCTCTATAAATCTCCATCATCGTGAAACTGGGAGCACGTGCACGAGCCTCACTCCAGCATTTAGCCACAAGTAGACAAAGAAACATCCGTTTGCATATCAATACTTGTGTCTGCTCCAGCACACTTCAGACCTGTCAATGAGAAGAACGGCGAAGCAGAAGCATCACTTCACCAATTGTGTCGCGTCGGTGAGGTTCTCCAAGAGCCCAGAGCAGCCGACATTAAACTCAATCATTATGCACAGCCGTACACAAGCTACTCGTCTCTCTCTCTCTCTCTCTCTCTCTCTCTCTCTCTCTCTCTCTCTCTCTCT
>CALSCE010009347.1:4346877-4369344 GCA_943593645.1 Bovichtus variegatus | reverse complement strand
GCAGGTCAGCAGGTAGTACGGACCCCCACACTGATAATACAACGCCCACTGCTCCTCATACCAGGATGGTTTGAATTTCCCCGTGTGTGCCGTGTACATGAACATCATCCAAAGAGTTACCTTGCTTTAATGAGGACACTCTGACCCTGCTCTGGTTTTATTTTTTAGATGTTGGAGTCACTTTTTGACCTTTTGTCCACACCAGTTTGTGTGTGTGTGTCAGTGGAATTTTAGGTATTGTGCTTATTTATGTGGTAGTACTATCTTTGTTTTGTTTTGTCATAATTTGTTTTCGTTGGTGGCTGGTACTGTTGCTGTATCCTCCAGTCTGGCCGTCGTGAGGCTAAGTCTACATGTTCTCACCATGCATGGGTTTCTTCTGGGTTCTCCAGTTTCCTTGGAAAAGGGTGTTTTTCTTTGCGTGGATAACCTCCATGGATTGTGACTTGTGTGTGAGGTATTTCTCTGCCATATTAGTTCTAGAGTAACTCAAGTAACTATGTGTCATTCTGTTAGAACCCACTAGAGGATGAGAAAAATGTACGTTTTATAAATCTGATTTATTCTTAAAATAAAAACAATTGAAATAAATATTTAATACAAAAACAATGACAACTTATAGGGCTGCATCTCCATCTGGCCTGTAAAACTATGTTTGCCATCCCATTAAATAAATGAATCTGAACTGTACACTGAATTGCTAGAAGAAGAAAAAAAAAAGTATATATATATATATATATATATATATGCTGCAAGAATAAAAGTACAGAGATTCCAGGGAACGGGAAAGAGCTGTTAAAAAAAAAAATAATTTAATTAAATTCAAACAGTATAGGACAAAAAAATTAGCATGCAAAGAGAGAGTGAGTCCTTTGACAATTATTTACATTGTATATGCGCTGCAGTTACATTTATGTTTGTATGTGAATTACATGTACTGTTTTTCCTTAGTGTTTGTCAGCGAGTTAGATTTATATTACATTGAATAAAAGTCACACTAACCTGATAGCTAGTGGGAGAAAAGGAGAAGAAAAAAAAGAGAGAGAGAGGGAGGAAGAGCATAAAACAGTGAGAGAGTAATAACACCAATCAGACAGCATTAGCAGAGCAGAGACCAGTAATTGGAGCTGTGAAGTGTGACTCATCGACAGCTAGCAAGACCTGAAACACACACACACACACGCATACACGCACACACACACACACTTGCAAATAGAAAAACCATCAACCACTTGTACCGCTCTCCGTCTTTCTTTCTTTGTTTCTGTAATGCTGCTGTACTCGCATAGCTTTAATTTTCTGCACACACACACACGCATAATCACTCTGTTTTTATTCACACAGATACACAATAGTTTGCACGTGCCTGTACTCTCCACATCTTTCTCTAATCTTTATACACAGACCCACATGCTATCACACACACACACACACACACACACACACACTCTTTTCTCACAAACTCGCACCGACACATCTCCACTCTCCTTTCCCAGCTTGACATTCGCACAGTGCTGCCAGCGACGGCACATAAGAGCTCCTTCCCGTGCTGCTCGCCCACCTGCTGCATCGCTCACCATATTACTGAGAGAGAAAGCATCTTTTCAACCTTTCCGAGTGGGAAACAATTAACCAAAAGTGCCAATTCTCCTGCCAACGTCACTCAAAGCGTCCCCTTTTTCGGTGTGCTTTGCCTTTCACACACATGGGGGAAATGGTCCCGCGCAGGTGACGGACAGGTTGTTGCGCTTGTGACCTTTTGCTTCTAGTTTTGTGCCAAAAGAAAAGTGACAGACGTGTGATTTGAGTCTTTCATTTTTTCTACCAACTGAAGTAACATCACTTTGGCGTGGGTCAGTCCTGCGTTACCATTACCGCTCAATATATTTAGATCACAAAGACACATTATTTTAACATAAATATGACGTATGGCCGAAAACATAGAAATATGTAGCAATCAGTAACCATGGAAACGTTTTTGGGTTTTTTTTTGCCATTGCTACACGATTGCAGAACTGTGACTCCAGACCTCGTAATACTCCCGGAGAGAATGAATTTAATTTAATTTATCTTCTCCGTCGCAGGCTGTGTTGTGTGCATTTGTCTTTTTACTGCCACACGTCGCAAGAGAGACGCGTGATTTATCAACAGTACTAGCCTGATCATTGACCTACCTAACTTTTGGTGTGACTATGCACGCCGGAAGTGGAGTTCAACTCCCACTAATTTGTAAACTTTTCACTTGAGCTTCTGTAGGAAATTCTAACGAATGGCCGGTTGTTTTCTATATTATCCTCCCGAGTTTTGACGTTTACTTTCAAGGAGACAACAGACACCTTAGCTCCTTCGTCTCTGCTAGAGCATCCGTTGGAAGTTTTTTTCGTGACGTTTTTATATGTTCATTTGTATTTTTGTATTAAGAAAACATACAAACAGGGAATAGTAACTAGGCGACACCTTTCTTACGACTTGTGAACATTTATTGAAATTTCACTAATTTGTGTTAGTAAAATGTCCATGTCTGAAAAGCCGGTGTGACACGCACTTACAAGAATTCACAAAGCCAAAAGTTCATGTTTGGCCAAGGTTGACAGTTTTCTAGTGTAGCATTTGCAGACAAATCAGTAAATCTGCTATTCAGCTTCTATCCAGCAATCAATTAAGCTCTCTGAATAAATTAAATACAACATTAAAAAAGTCCTTCATGTTTCTGAGTTCAGTTTAAGTTTCTCTTCAACAAAGGACCGACATGATTCCTGCTGTCCAGTGGCTCTCATGCACTGTCATTGAGGTTCTCATGGGGCTGCGTCTCCACAATACTCAGCTGCAAACTCTCTGCTCTCCGCTCACATTCCTCCGGCTCGTCTCGTCTTCCTCTCCGGTCCGTCTTGCCCTGATCATCTCCTTTGCCGCTGTCACCTCTTTCCTCTCTATCGATGCCCTGTGCCTGGGCTTTGACCCGCACTCCATCACTTTGTTCTATCCCCGTTCTCGCGCCTTTCTCGTTTGTACATCCTGGTTCTGTTTGTAGTATTCTCAGATTATCATTAGCCTGGATAAAGTACTTCTCCAGCTCTGCCACAGGTCCCTTGTCAGAGAACAGATGGTGCAGGTATGCCTGGGCGTATTGATCTGAGGTGATCCGGTCCAGGTTAATGGAGGAGGACACAGTTGCAGAGGTAGTGTCAGGCCCAGAGACTCTCATTCTTCTCCCTGTTAAATTAAACTTCAGTTCAGTTAAATGCAACTCGACTGAGAAAGGGCTTACGCTGTTTCCTTAGCAACTTCGAGAAAGTGTACCTGTCTCTGTCTCCATGGCAGATATTGGGATGGTCACACTCTTTCCTGTCTCTCTGTCCGTCACAGTGAGTCCCGTCATGGATCCCTCCTCTGGCAACTCACTGGAGGGGTCACATGATGCCAGAAGACCCCCTCGACATTTCACGACACACACTGTGTTAGACTTATAACGCCTATAATGAAGGCATTGAGGAGGGGGCAGGGTCACCGGAAGAATTGGGAAAGAACAGAACATTTCAATCATCATTTTATCACTTTTATCAAAGCTGACTCATTTACCAGTCGATGTGTCACCTTACGAAACGCTTTTGCGCTCAACTTGTTTCATAAGAAGTGTTTTAATAATGTATATTCATTTATTTCGACAGAGACCTGGATTCATCATCGCAACAGCTGTCTGGTGGTCAAAAAGATATATTGATGAAAGAAGATGAAAGAATTCTAATGCGTTTCGGATGGATTGCATGTTTTATTCCCCCCCCCATTTCACTCATATGCTGTTGATTCTGTCGTGATTGCAGCTGTGGCCTGTCTGCACCAACTCTAAATGGATGCTGAAAGTTTCTAAGGGCTATACTTTTCTGACAGTCGGATGTGCTTATTTTGTGTTTTTGCTGTCATATTTGGAGCAGGCTGGAGAGCTTGTCTCATACTAGACAGCCGGGTTCTGTGTGGCTGTGGTTTCCACTGTCAGTATCCTTTATTAGGCTCCTGCTTACACTGAAGTGCTGTGTGTTTGCTCTCTGACAACATGGTCTCAAAACCTTCAGTGTTTGTAGTTGGACCGTGTGCTGTGTTCACTTTCCTGCAGAGGTTGTCCAGCTACAGTCTACAGCTCTACCAAAACATCAGTTAAAGTAGACTGCATGGCCCTGTGAATGGCTCATGCAACTTCGTTTGTTGCTGCCCAAACATGTTTTTTTTACCCATTTCAAAAAAATTAACATTAATTGCATTTCACGTAGGTCATCTCAAACTCCAAGTCATTGCCAATATGCAGCCCCAACAAGGTGGAGTCAAAGAGTTGTACTTATAGACAGCAAGATCCCAGACAAAAAGGGTAAGAAAAACAAAACTTGCAACCTAACTTACCATGTCTCAACCAACACCTACCATTCCCAACTTGGAGCCACATTAGTGACCCAAGTGGGCAAACACATGTGGCCTATGGAGCCATATGAGGAGCACCACGACTCCAACTACTGTATTACCTGTAAGCAGGTATGACCTGTGCGAGGTCTTCCTTGTATTGCTCCAGTGCCGTCCTTGCAGCCACGGGCTCGGCCTGACCCTCAAGGCCAGCCAGGTGAACCAACATCTGGATGTGAAATGCTGCTCCACTGGCCCAGTGCCTGAGAGACCTGGAGGAGCAGAGAGTGTGAGAAGAAAACACATGAGTAACGTTCTTTAACCCCTTCAATATGTTCTACTGCATCATACTGTGTAGCGCTCTGCTCTGCTCCAAGCAACTGTTTTGTATCCTACTTTACTCTATGCCACTAGTTCCCATGACGGGGGCTTCACAGGGGGATTGTGAAGCCTTCTGGATTTTAGAGGTGTAAAACAGCTTTCTTTCTTTTTATATATATATATATATATATATATATATATGCAGTTGGCCTATAGCTCAGAAAACCAAAATAAAATGTTATTTACTTAAGTTTGGTCTATTATTTAAGATATAAACCTTTAAGGTTTAAGACCTGATTCTCAGAGCCTTCTCTTTTCTGCTAAACCTCGTCCTGCATTAGAAAAAGTATGAAGTTTAAACAACCAAAGATTAAAGTTCTTGATAGGACATTGGCCAAGCATCAGGGTGAAAAAAAAAACAGAGATTGTCAAAAATAAGTTAAGTTAAGTAAAAATTGTATTAAAAGTTCCTAAAAAATAAGAATAAAAATTCATCTCTGATGCAATATTCACAGGAAATAGTCAATTCTGCTCAAATTTGACAAAAAGTTATTGCGTTCACTATTAAGGTTAATTGTACAGTTTATCAAATGTTCTGTACCGTTATTGTTATGCATTGAATAGAATATGAAATATCCATAAAATATGTCACTTAGTCGGGAGTTTCAGTTCAGTTTCCTGAATGAAACCACAACAACTCAGGATGACAGTAGAGCAGCACACAGAGGAGCGAACTCTGTGCGCTGCTCTACTGTCATCCTCTACTCCACTGCTCCCCTCTGCTGTGTTCTCTCACCTGGAGTCACAGTCTCCCCCCAGCAGACACGTCTTCAGCTGGGTGAGCGTGAGGCTGAGCTGGGCCTCAAGTCTGATGGAGTCCTGGATCAGCTTGCTTTTGTCACTCAGGTTGATCCTACAGCGCTTGAGGTACTCCTCCATCACCTCCTGGAGCTCCCAGACTCTCTGCTGGAGGTAAAAGTCAAAGCGTGGAAATTGCAGTAACGGTCTTCTTTTTTTTTTTTCTTTTTTCATATTCGGATATGGGGATTCATAACTATCCTAGACTTGCTGTGTCCCTTTATCACTTTCACTCAAAATGTAATAGTATTCATTAGCAATTCATATTTCACCAAGCACTCTTATCACTTTTACAAATCCCCTTCCTTATTTTCTATCTACCTGGCCTGACGATGACCCCGCCGACTTCCCTTTCACGCCTGATGACTGTTTCGATGACGTGTAGGCCATATCCATCACCATAGTAACCACTAACCCCACCAAGCCGGCGAGGCGTGGCTCATCTGAGAAGGACGACAATCGGCCAATCAGGTCCCTCAGGTACGTTGGCGCCCTGCTCCCAATGTCGCCCTGCAGCTGGGTGAGAAGGAATGAACAGAAGACGTCACGCTGAAGTGGGAACAGAAGTCTCGCATACTGCTTTACTGCTTCTTACCATCCGTCTCAATAAAACCAAAAATGCTAGGCGAGTAGTTCGCTCTCTCTTCTTTTTATGAACAACTTTAAACTGCGTTTTGTCATCATCACACAACTTGTTGCTGAAACCCTTTCTCTAATACTGAGTGGTGCTTCAATCGCTCTTTCTTAACAGTCTCAAGGCAGCAGCATCTTTCTCTCCCACCTGTTTATCTCCATCTGCACTGCATGACAGCAGATTTAAAGGTGAAAAAAAAACAAAAATCAATGAGCAATAATCCACCCGCTCAGCGTCCTTCAGAAGGAACAGATCACTGCGTGTTTTCCAGTCGGCCAATGTTTGGCTCATATGCAGCATCGTCATCACTCGTAAACACTGTCACACTTTCTTTTAATTCTAAACAACCTGTTTCAGTTGTTCCTGGAGGCTGGCCCGGGAGTCCAAGCTCTCGTCCTGATTGGCTAGGAGGAGCGGGTGAACCACTCCGAGGTCAGGTACGGCACCGCCTCCCAACATGGCACCGTAGAGGAGAGAACCAATCGCATCCTTCACTTGGGAAAGCTCTTCTTCTGATGAGAACAGTTGGCCCATAATGGTGTTTGTGGACGTGGACGTGTAGAGACAAACCGGCAAACAGTCCTAATTTATGGCAGTATCTGAGGAAGAACAGGAAAGTGGGAAAATACTAAAGTGCAGGTAAAGCGGCATAAAGACAATCCTTCAGCATTGAATCCCTGGTTCTTTTAGTGAATCACACAAACATATCATATACTATGATCCTAAGGTTTTGAACACAAGTTGTGAATGTCTTTACACAACCCAAGACACAAGCAATATATATATATATATATTTTATATATATATACCTCCAAAATAGCACCCTAACATTTCACATTAACGTCCCAGCAGTCACGTCTAACCTCTCTGTCACTGCAGTGAGTTGTGTTTTGGGCAGCCTGCTGTCTCTTCACCTCCCCTCTTCCTCTTCCTCTCCTTCACTCCGGCTGCTGCAGTGAAGAGATTAACCAAGACAACACAGCAGCAGCATGTAGCACAGCAGTAAACCTAGACCTCCCCCTAGCTGCAGGGCCAGGGAATGCAGCCGCTGTGAATGTTGGGTACAGTTGGTCGTGTCTTCAAGGCCAAGGACGTCAGCCTGTTAGGGTTTTGTAACAGTAATCTCCATCTGAGAGGGGTTTTTTGTTGCCTTTCTGCTGTTGGCGCCCGGAGAATTAAAACCGCTGAGAATAGTTATTTCGCCCCTCTTTCTCATTAAGTAGATACATGATAGTGAAATCAAACTAATCCTCCTTGTGCCAGGGGACTTTCTGGAACAATCCAGGGGTCCTTGGGAATGAAAGTAATAGCTACAAAGTCTTTATGGCTGTGTTAAACATTGAAAAAATAGGCCAAGGGCTTTGAGCTTTTTTTGTTTTTTTTGTTTAGCTAAATGGAACAGTGGCCTTGGTGGGTGTGTGATGTTGACTTTTTTTACTTGATAGAAATATGGGGCAAGGGAATTTGGGATTTTATGTAGTGTGAGAGATGTTCTTTGTTAACTGGGACAAGGGCTTGTGCACTGACAGGCCTCAGAGTTGTGTGTGTAGTGTGTGACCCACACTGTGTTTGAGCTCATGGTAATACTGTACGGACGCCTTGACTGTTAATCATTTTTATCAGACCTTCCTCCGTCAGCTGTTTTCCACAGTCAGTCAAAAGGATTTCAAACAACTATTTTATCTCAGTTATTTGATGTCATTCTGCACAAACACTATGTGACACTTTGTGTGTGCTGACTTCAGAAGGAATCACACACGGCACTATTTTATCATATGATTTAGCCTTATGTCTCTCTCGTGATAACATACAATAACAGTTTAATTCAGCAACGATTCTTTAAATCTATAATCTGGTAATCAATGTTTTTAAAATAACATTTAATCAAATGTTCCTACAGAGCATTTTAACGTCTTTCAGCTCGTTCTATTTGCCTGCAACTTAAATGTTTTGGTTCAATCTCGCCACAGCAGGAAACTTTTTTTGGCGAAAAAAAAAAAGGCTCTGATAAACCCACAGTACAAAACCTTCCCAGCACCAAACAGCAGACAGCCAACATTTGCAACTAGCTCGTTAACGGAGTGGAGCGTTTACCTGTTTAAGAGGACAATATTTCCCTAAAGAGTTGGGGGAGACCAAACCAGAGCTAGAAGGAGAGTAAATATTGAACTTACATTCTTTAGATGGTCAGAAATATGGCCCCAAAATGAATGACAATGCTGCTCCATAACTGATGGAAGCATAAATAAGCTGTTTTCCAACATAAGCCATGTCCAGTATATAAGGTGACAGCATGTTTGTTTACAACTTGTTGTACTGCCCCCAAGTGGCCAACAAAGGAATTAATGCAGCTTTAAAACTCAGAAGTACTCACAGAAGGTCACATGAAGTTATCGGTAAAGGTATGCGAGGGCTAACCATACCCACTGTTCTCCTACCCAGTTTTACAACAATAGTGGACTAGCATTTATTTTCAAGGTAGAATAACAGAGTCCCTCTCTCGCCAATCTGCTAAGGAAAAAAAAAAAAAACTCATGTATTGTAACAGTAGCAGCACTTACGCAGATAACTAACTTGGCTGAAAAACAGCTGCACCACCAAAAAAGGGGAAAAAAGGCCTTGAATACAGAAGACATTTTGACGTGAAAAGCACAGGTGTAAATCCTAACATTAATGATGGCTGAATTCCATTAATCTGCGCACAGTTTCAGGGTCCTGCACACCTTTGCTTGCTTTCCCTGCTTCGACAAGACAAAACGCCTGCTGTGAACAAGGTCTGCGGTGAGGATTTGTTCTGAAGATGAAGGTGGAATAAGATAAGAACACAAGAGATTATACATTGAGCATTTGGAGTACACATGGGAAGGAAAGCGTAAAATTCCGTAATATAAATAGAGATTGTGAGATAGAGGCAACTAGGTGCGCTCCCCTGTTTACAGTCGGTATACCGAGCTGTCACAGTGAATATGACAATGATATGTTGATGTTTAAAAAATTGAAGGCGGTGAAGCTTTACACATCAGGCACAAAACAAACCAAGCATGAACCAACCAACACACACGTGTCTTCATTCCCTTCTCCCAGTGCATCTTTCTCTGCCTCCAGTCTGCTTTCCATCCTCCTGCTCTTACTTCTCCTCTTATTGTTGATTTTGATCGCTTCTGTCAGTTTGATGCCGTACACAGGTTGAGCTCTGCTCATGGGAGTGTGTGTCTCCCTCTCTTTCTCTGTCTCACACTCTCACTCTCACTCTTTCCCCATGGATGCTTGGCTTTGTTGACACACTTCACACTCCTCCGAGGCCAGTAAATATTTAAAAGGGCTCACGTCACACACACACATATACGCCCAGAAATGGCCATGGATGCACACATAGGAAAAATGGTTAAGTGATGAAAATTCACTTCTCCCTCCCTCTCTCCCTTTCTCTCTCTTTTTTTTTCCCTCTCTCTAAATGTCTCATTTCCATCTCAGAGTGAAGTGAAGATGAGAGGAAAGAAAGAAGAGAAGAGGGCAGGAAAGAGGTGATGATAGAAGGGAGAGAAAGGAAGGGTGAGGAGAGAAGAAGAGAAGAAGAGAAGAAAGCAAAAGAAAAAGACTAAACGATAAAGTAAAAGTAATGTTGATAGAAGAGAGGAGTTGTAGGAGAATGATAGATAGACTCAACCTAATACGAACACACACACACACACACACACGCACACAAACAGTCTGGCCTTTCGAAACCTCGCTGAATATTAATCATCACACACAGAATGTGTTATTTTAAGCGATAAAGCCATTTGCAACTCGAGTTTAATTTTCAATTAGACAATACATGATTCAACGAGTGGACGTATGACATTTACGTCTGCACACATGCGAGTGTGGGTGTGTAGACACTATGTGTGCGTGTGAAGACAAAGGGAGGGCTCTGTACGCGTGTGTCTATATGTCAGAAAAACAAAACAAAAAAACAACACTGACAAAAGACTCTATTTTGTCACTTAGGTTTGAATCTGCTGCGATGTGTTTAGGGATCAGTGGACATTTGAACTGAACGTTGTTTTGTACTGAATACGTGGTCTTTGTGATGTATTTTTTTTAAAGTTGTGTGACCAAACTTCATTCTTCGTCCTTAACATGCATAAGTTATTGGACGTGACGGTTTGGTTTGTCATCGCGTGACCTACCGAGCGAATTTCGATCACATTGATTAACTCTAGGCCACTGGGGAAGCTCTCTCCTTTTGCTTGTAACTCATACAAAATACATTTCTGGCTGCCAAAAATGTTTGTAATAACTTAAGCGACACTTGGTTTCCCCCAAGGGTTTCTTCCCCAAAACAAGAACACTTTGTTCTTTCATTCTACAAATGGAAATCCGTCAAGTGTCAAGGTCAAATGTGTGTTTGTGAGTCTGCTTGTGTAAATTATTTCCGATGCAGAACTTTGAATCTCAAAGTCAAATCTGAACTTCATATCCTGCATGCTACAACACTGTTTATATTATTGTCCCTTTCACTATGTAAAATCTAAAGTGCCCCCCCCCCCCCCCCCCCCTTCCCCTATTTACCCTTTTCCCTCCACTTCTTTTTTTCTCTGTTCTGTAGCTCTTTCCCCTCTTTCTCCACTTCCACCCTCCATCTTCTTTATCCCCCTCCCTCCTCTCGATCATTTACGGGGTGTGGAGGAGAATAAAAACAAGTTTAATGTACAGTAATACATCACGCCATGACTGGTGTGCCAAGCAGCATCCATTTTGTGGAGCTGTTGTGTTCACTTAGCAGCAGTGGGGCTAATTATTGCAAATGGCAGCTGTTGAAAGGAGTATTAATGTGTCCTTTCTACATGGATACATCCAATATTATGGACTGATGAAAGTAGTCACAGGCTAAACTTTAAAGAGGACGAGAGTGACAAAGAAACGGGAAAAGCTGGATTGTGTCTCGTTGAGTAAAAGCCCCATAAATCCAACTGTATCCATTTTAATTAAAGCTGTCACTGACTCAAGGTACTGTAATCATCATCCACCTTGCAGCCCAATGAGCTTTATATCTGCACCATTTTTGATGTGACGGGGCCTTTGAATGTGAGATGCTGGGTGGTAATTATGTGCACTGTACAGAGAAGCTGGATGCAAAGACAAAGACCTATTTAATATTCCGAGGAAGAAACTCACTTCATGTATTTTTTTCTAGATAAAGACTTTATGTGCTAAATGACGGAAGGCATTTGTCAAACAAATGTAATGTAGCGGGGAAAAAAACTTGCACTACGGATCATGTTTCCGCTGTCAAAGTGGTGATTCTAATGAGGTCAGAGGTCGCATGAAATAGTCATCGTTTTCACTTACCCTGTAAAATATCTCAACTTCTACGAGAGGGATTTGCACACAGTTATGAACAGTCATTCATACTTTCCAGATGATGAATGAATACGCTCTGCTTAACGAAAATGTCTCTTTAATCCTTGGACAAGATGAGACTTTTTGAGATGTTAGTTGTGTCAGATTGGGTGATTATGGTGGCTTAAAATTCCTGCCGTGACTTTGCTGAGAGACAGACATGCCAGATGCTGCATGAACGTGCAAAGGTGATCGGACAGGAGTGGAAAGAGACAGACCTCCGGGGTCAAGAATGTCAGCAAGCAGGGCAAACAAATTCATGGAGCACATCATTGACTTTGTCAAATGAAAAGGTGAAACATCATTCTGACATGCTATTCTTTCCCTCGGGGCCTTGTAAAACAAAGTCTGATTTATGGTGGATTTGAAGCTCGGATTACTTTCTTTAATCAATTTTAGGGTGGTGCTGGTAATCAGTTGTCAAATGTAAATTACTCGTTTAGAAATTAAACAACTTTGTTTGGATTCTCATACATGAAGAGAGTAAAGATTGTAGAGAAATAACACTTATTGATTCAGTGGGAATCAAACTCCACTCAAATCCCACTGATACAATATTACATCAATCTAAAGTAATAACCGTGTTCGCTGTCATATAAATATATTTACAACCATAATCTTTACATTGTCTCGAGTATGCAATACACTGGCAGGTCTCACCAGCCTGTCGGCGTTTGAGGGGTTTATGGCACAAAGCAACGCTGTTCAGCAAGTAAAGTATGGAGATTAAATATGTTTGGGGGTCATTAAAATGTCAGAGAGCGAAAGGAGGGAGATTGAAAAGTCTTTGAGGGAGTCTAACAGGGCAGGAGGAGAGACAGAGATAAGAAAGAAATTAAGAGAGTCAAGTGCTGAGACACATAGAAGGAGGTTCTCTCTGACTCTGGAAGATAGAGACTTTTTTTGCTGCAGGGTTTATTAGAGGTTTCCTCACAGCTTTGGAGGAACACCTGTTCAGTCTCAAGGTAATACACTGCAGCAGAGGTGTATGTGTATTGTATCCGAAACTAGCGTGTATTGAATGTGGGTATATGTGCGTGGACCGTGCACTTTCACATTTACAGTTTGTTGTTGTCTGTGTATGAATACCTAATGTGTGCACCGAGGCATTTGGGTATTAAGTGTGTGTGTGTGTGTGTGTGTGTGTGTGTGTGTGCGTGCGTGCGTGTGTGTGTGAGTGCTGGTGAAGAGCTCTCACTTCAATTCACATATTAAAATTAATCACAAAATGAAGGCTTGTTGTTGTGGCTTTTGCGTTGCTGTGTCACATTAACACTCCATTATTACAAAGAAAATTGATATGAACAAGACACATTAATGCATTCACACTGTGATAAATGTGAGGCTATGACTATTATGTATGCAGGCTGTCTCTGTTTGTACAAAAACATGTTTCCAGTTTGTTCCTGTACTGACTTTTTTTTCCCACTGTGTAAGAGAGACCCCTGCTGGCCAATACGTGTCACTGCAGCCTGATGACGTAGTTCCGCTTCCGGTGTAAACAAGCAAGCCAATATGGCGACTTTCACTGAAAGTATGCTAAAGTTCTGCTAGCAGATATTAGCGTTTGTTGACGCTGAGTACACTATACAACATAATGTGTGAACTAAGGAGTGAGGGGAGTGTAGTCCGCTACTACTGCACCGCCGGTAAGGGCCTGGAGCCTTTCTTAATGGAGGAGCTGAAGAGGAAGCTGGCGGCGGAGGATGTGGGTGATTTGTGTTGTAGTCAGTGGCGTTAGGCTGTTCAAAACTCCATTCACAAAACGATAGTTTTAGAGAATGTGACATGCAGAGGTTTGTAAGGTTGTTTTGTTTTGTACCTGTGTTTAAACCTATTTCAGAAAAGGACGTTGGCTAAAAATACAGAATTAGCTTGTTATTGGTGGAAAGTAACGTTATAAAGTACATTTACTTAGTTACAGTTACTAAGTAACAGTAACTTAGTAACAGTTACAATTGTGTACTTTACTTACAAATACTGTACTTTTACTTCGCCACATTTCCGACGCAAATATGTTTTTAACTCCACTAAATTTATGTAATGACTTTAGTTACTTGTTGCTTTTTTTCAAATTATAATCAACAAATAAATAGTGATGTTTTTTTTATTTTTTTTAAACTCTTAACTCTAACTTTTAATTTTTAAATATGGGATTGAATTATTGCCCTTTTGGCTACAAGGTGACGTCTTTAAACTGTGACCCGCTCTTTTTGTTGTTTTGCTGTCCAGGTGTGCCAGGTGCCAGGTAAAGTGCTGTTCAGCTCCTCTGCTGGGATCAACAGAGTCAGTGAGCTCAAGGCTGCAGAAAGACTCTTCCTCCTGTTGAAACAAGACTCACCGGTGCAGCTGTCTGCTCACATGCCCCCAGGTACCAGCCTGACACAATACATAGATACATATAATACAAAACATACCTTGTCTGATATAACGTTGTATGTCTGTCTTTCAGTTCTTGTGTACCTTTAAAAGTCTATTAATGAGTATCCATTTCGCTTTAATTCAATCGGTCGGTGCACTTCATGGGACATTCAGATTCTCAAATCATCTTGGATGACCTGTTTTACTTATTACAATTAAAAAGATGTGATTTTAATTAGATGAACTTCCAAAGTCACATTGTGATAATTGTAATCTATTAGTGATGTCCTTCCACATCACTAATAGAAAAATCCCAAAGGGAAACAAAGCCACTGTTGAATTCAGTGCTTAATTAACATTATTTTTTTATTAACTTTTGTGTTGTGTTCTCTGTCATTTTCTTCAGCAAAAGCAGCTTCTGTGCTGCAGTCCAGAGTGTTGGGTGACAAGAATCTGTGGACCAGTGCTGTAATGACATGGAGCCGCCTGCAGGGGGAGCTGGCAGGCAGAAAGACTACTGTCAATACACCAAGCACTGCCCTGGGACTGACGAGGAAGAGGGAGGAGGAGGAGGAAGAGGAGGAGGAGGAGAAAAACAATGAGGAAAAGAAGAGTAAGACAGAGACAGGAGAGAGAGGGGGAAAGTCGAGCAGAGAAACCTGTGGAGTTGAAGCCCAGACACTGGAGAAAAAGAGAAAGAGGGATGATGAAGAGGGGAAGAGGATGGTGATGGAGTTTAGTAGCTGTAGACAAAATGGAAGAAAAGGAATGTTATCAGAAACAGATTTGTATGGCAGAGGATCAGGACTAGACCACAATGTGGAGGGAAGCTGCAGGGACATGGAGGACATGGCGGAGGACTTTGCTGTGAAAGATGGTAACAAGATTATTTTCAGTGTGTCTTATTTACCAATTAAGGCTTTTCATTCCTGTTGCTGATGTTGTTTTTTTGGTTACTTTCTTTCTGCCTTGTTGTGTTTTCCTACGTGTTATAAAGTGACGACTTCTACAGGAAGAGAGGAGACAGTACTGCAACCCAGCAGGATCAAACCAGAGCCCCCCTCTCCTGGCCCGGTCTCTTTTAGGATCAGCTGCAAGTGTACTGGATCTCTGTCCCGATGCTTCAGCACGCAGGTAGTGGAAGTTAAAATGCACATGGCGAAGCGGTGTAATGTCAGAATATTGTCATTGGCAGGTGTATGTATGGCTAAAGAAGGAACATAAAACACAAATGTACATTGTGTTCAGATGAATACTGTGTGTCTGCACATTGTGTCTAATATAGGAGGTGAGCAAAGTGATAGGAGTAGGTCTGAGCAGACTGCTGGGCTGGAAGGCTGACCTGAAGAATCCACAGCTGGAGGTACAAACAATACAAATTGTTAAAAGAAATCTTTTGTTAAAATGTAATGTTCTGTATGTCTTTAAGGGCTTACCTGGTGATATTAGAAATAAATACTCTCTCTGGATAATGCTGCTGGCTGAGACTTTCGGCTCTCTTGCCTTTCCTTTCAAATGTAACATCATCCGTTGTTTGCTTTTGTTCTGCAGGTAAATGTTAATTTGAGTGATGACCACTGCCTGCTGGGGTTTCCACTAACCAGGTTATTGAAAGAAACACTTTCTCTACATTTAACACTAAAACAATTACTGTTCAAATAAGGATCCCAAACATTATTCCAAATCCTAATCTCAGAAACATAGTGGGTTTAGACACAGTGGTGGGCTATACACCTTTTACCATTTTGCAGCGTGGATCAGCTTGATAAGCAGTCATAAGTCGTGGGTTTCTCATCTCCTTCCTTCAGGTTACCTCTGGCTAACCGGAGCTACATTAAAACCACAGGACTGCGATCTACTGTCGCCTGGGCGATGGCCTCGCTGGCCCAGATACAGGTAATAACACACACACTGATGCTGGGTGCCTGCTGCTGTATTCTTTATGTAAAACTTTATTTACTTTATTATATGTATGCAAATCAGAAGGCATTATTAAACAACACAAGCTTTGTCTTTGTTTTGTAGAGAAATCTTTTACTGACCCTTTACTGAAAGAGAAAAAAAGCAAGGCAGGTTTGGAATCATTAAATGTGACTATTGGGACTTAACTACGCCAAAGTTGCCCTCATTTTCTAACTTTTAGTGTAATGTTTGTTGACAGTCGGTGTGCTAAAGCGTGCACGTGGGTCAGACTGTGACGTACTGTAATACTGCATTGCAGTCACAGTGTGACTTACCGTATGTTCTGTCCTGTTTCCCAGCCAGGCTTCTCCGTGGTCGACCCGATGTGTGGGGTGGGGACCATCTTAATAGAAGCAGCACAGGAACACAAGGTCAGGACGGAAATCCACACAGAGCTACTGGAAAAGTGTTCAGTCGTGTACATGCTGCTACACATTGTATACAGTTGTTGGCCTGTTGTGTGTTTCACAAGTATTCTATAATAATGCAAAGAATATTACTCAGAATTGCACTTATACAGTCTAATTGTGATATTTCTTATGCACAATTAATGCACATTTTTTTTATAAATTAATCAATTTTGTATATTGATTGCTTTTCACTTGACAAATTATCTCTAGTCTCAATGGAAATGTCAGTTTTTTTAGTTTTTTTTCAAAAGTATTTTTAATTATAGTATATACTGTAGTATGCTAACACTCCTACTATGATCTGATCCGCCCCTCTCAATGGGATCGTCAGGCTGTCTGTTTCCTGGGTATGGACATTGATGATGGACAGCTGCAGAAGGCCAATGAGAACGTAGAGTTTGCAGAGCTTGGAAACAGGATACACCTACTGAAAGCTTCCTCTATGAGTAAGAAACCTGCAGAAAATGATCATTGCAATAATTTTAAATGTTTGTCATTAAATCTTTTTTGTATTCGTGTGATTAAGATAATATTCATATCCAGAGGGACCGACAATGATAAAATCAATTTCTGGGTAGGAGTTGTTTGGTAAAGCTGAGCATACAATAGTGAATTGTCAAAAGGTCAAAGGCCAAAATAACAGTATTTTCACAATAGATGCTATAATTTAACCCTGTGTCCCTAAATGTATGCTGCATCAGCTACAGATATCACACAAACAAAAACAAAATACAGTCGCCAAGAAAACCACATTGCTTTTTTCTATAAGAGGAAACGTCTGCCTTTTGGAAACTGTCACATAAACATAAAGATAGCTCAAATTGAAATACATTGCAAACACTTTTGGAGCATCGTCAGCTACTTAAATGTGTCACACCGTTACAATTGGTGTCATTCATTTCTTGGATTAATTGAATCCTGAATCTCAGGTGATGATGCATTTCCACATCTAGCTTTTAGAAATTGTTTTTATTTAGTTCTGGAGATCCAAAGCTGCGTGTTTTGGATGGGAATCAGTGAGTGGGAGGTGAGACAGAACCCTGCTGTCATGTATTGAATTACCTCTTGGCTTGCCTGTCCCTCTGTGTGTGTGTGTGTGTGTGTGTGTGTGTGCAGTGCTGCCTCTGCCCAGCGCCAGTGTAGATGCTGTAGTCTGTGACCTGCCATTTGGCAGGAAGTTTGGCACCAAAACAAACATGGCTGCCAACCTGCCACTCATCCTCAGTGAGATGGAGAGGTATGTGCCTCCGTGTGTCTGTTTGGATTGTTTCTTTGTGTGATTGTGTGTTAGCGCATGTGTGTGCAGAATTCTTAGGCTATGGGTCATGTTGCACATCCGAACAGATCCAAAACTGTATAAAAAGTAGATCATTTTCCATTTTGTCCTGTTATTTTTTTACTAAAACTAACTATGAACATTTAAAAAAAATGTTGTATGTCCAAATAAAAAAGAGTTATAACTATAATATATTTTTAATGAATGTTCATGTGTGTAGAGTCCTCCGTGTCGGTGGTACCCTGGTTCTCCTTCTGAGTCCTCCGTTATCCTGTCTCCTGAAGAAACTCCTGGCACAGAAAGACACTGGACCAGCATCTAACCGGGAAATAAAGCCTCAAACTGGGATACAAGACCGTCCGTCTCCTTCTATATCTTCCACAGAGCAGCAGACGTTGCAAATCCACCAGGAGGTCAAATCCCCACCTACCCAGGAAACGGAGCCTCAGGTTGGGCCGCAACACCATCTGGCTGCCCCTCTCTCCTCCCTGAAGCACCAGGCAACTCTCAGAGTCAGCTTAGGCGCAATAGATGGACTGATTCATAAATATGTCAAGAAGGACACTTGATCAGTGTTGGTGGAAGTTACATTTCAAAGAAATGAGTTCCTTTTGCTTTGTTAGTTCTCGTGAAAAATAAGTCGTTATGTTTTTATCTGTTTGTTTCCCTACTGTTTTTTCAATTGCAAATAAATGAAGAAATATTATTTTTATTAAACAAAGTATAATTTTGAGTTGTGTGATCTTTGTAAATTGTGTGAGCTGTGGATTACAAATGTTGCTTTTCCAGAGGTAAATCCTTTTTAAAGTTTAATTTAGATTCAAATCATCTTAACTGCATTTAAAAGAACCTGGTTGATTTGTCCTTTTTAAAGGATTGTTTGTATGGAGTAATTCTGATCATTGTATTGTTAACAAATTCCATGAAAAGACCAGAACCAACAATCTTCCAATTTGTCTCTCAAAACTGCAAACTCCCTCCCTGTGTCACCCTGTGTCACCCCCACCTGAGCAAATACATAGTTACACTTATAGAAAAGGACTCGAGTCGTTTCCTGAAACATGTTAGTCATACTGTGTGTCTTCTATTTAATACTAACACTAATGTTTGGTTTTCTTGAGAGTCTTAACAACCCCAAGAAGCTGTATGCCCACGTTCAAGCTCAAGAAGGAGCATTGTGCAACTGTGGCTCATGGGGTGTTTTTAATAAATGTAATAGTTTGTGGACGTCTATCGAAGAAAAGAATAAGCTTCATCAGGCTCTTGCTACACAGATTTGTTTGTATGATCGATTCATTGTTGGTTTTGGTCTTTTGTTGTCCAAACACGTTTGTTCTGCCTGTAACACAGACCCCGTCAGCTGAATCATAAAGTTGCCATCTGCTGTTTAGCCCTGCTTAGCCCAGTTTTATACAGAGAGGCCAGACAAGGCCACAGAGGGCTTAGTGTTTTGAATAATTTCCCCATTAGATGTGAATTCACAGTATTTTTTTCTGCCTGCGCAGATTAGAAATAGTGCAATAGTAGCAATAGTGCTGGAATTGATCAACTAAAGTCAACCTTGGGTTAAAACCAGGTGTAAGCTGTTTTTTCTGTGACCTTTTAACATGCACACTTAAATGAACAACTGGCTGATTTATTCATTTGTTCTTCTCCCATTTTACTGTAGTTTTATAAACACGTTCATCTCTAGAAAGCAATCTTAAATTCATTAGCTCCATCTCCCTGGGCAGACTCCATCCAGTGTACGCCATGATGTCCATTGCGCATGCTCAATGCGCAGTGGAAGCCATGTTGGAGCTACAGTGGATTCGGGCTGGGATTTTCTGACGCCGTATGTTTTTCTTAAAATCTCTGTTTTCACACATTGTTGGGGGCTCAGCAACCGTGCGCGATCGGCGCCGTAATCGGCAGTGGAAATGATGAACTCCAGTGTCGACCTGTCGCGGCGGAATCCGCAGGAGGATTTCGAGCTGATCCAGCGGATAGGAAGCGGCACATACGGAGATGTGTACAAGGTAAAACTGCAGTGAGGGAAGCAGCCACAGAGATCCATTATCGGACACACAGTGGTTAGACGTGTATAGCTCTCCTTTTGTAGCACAGCCGTGTTGTCATAACAGCAGAAAACAAAGAGTGGAGACATCATTAGCGCGTTTCTGAAATACAAGCTTTTATTCGCGTTGATGTTTACTGATGCAGTATTTAACCTGACACTCGTGCACCTGATTCCATTGTCGGACACATAGCCCAGATGATGTTTTATGATTGTTATTGTTTTTGGCCTTTCTGCCAGACTATTTGCCGACGTTGTGGACATCCGGGTGAACGTCAAAGAAATTCAAATTAGTAGCTGAGAAGTCATAAATATCGCTATCGTTAACGTTGACTGTGAAGCAGCAGCCGGAGCTCGATAACTCGTTAACGCTAAATCTGAATTTGTCGAGCAGAATTCATATTTACTCTAATGTTGCTCTACAAGTGTTGTTACAAAGAATCAACGCATGCCACGTCGACATGCGTGTTTACGCCGTAAACTGCGGTCATCGTCTAAACATTACGGTTGATATTAAATCGCGATCGCTTTAGACGTGTCCGGAGACGTGTAGCCGCTAGCCGTCCGAGAACGGACGCAGCTAACCTGCTAGCATCAAGAAGCTAATCGGGCTTTTCGCTGTTTCGTTGGGTCATTGTGACAAAATGACAACAAGCAGTGCTTTGTTACCTGCGTGGGAACACACACCGGGGCAGGGACAACCCACTGGGTTCACCATTAATCGTAATATGTCAGCGCTTTTGCTGACTTAGTGCAAACGGTCCCCGTGGTGCCCTGACACAGACTGACAGCTGCCTGCCTGGAAATCCAGTTTGGCTAAAGCGCTCGAGCTGATCGAGCTACAACAACAACAACAACCACCGCAATTTCAACAGCTCGTGCTATTGTTCACGTTTTAACACCAGCGGTAACTAGTCATCGTTATTTGGGGTGGGAGCTGGGACGTTAATTTCCATGTAGATTGTCTCGAGTTATGTCGCGTTAGCTGTTATCTGCGGTCGTACACTTCATCGAGGCCCTGTGCGGGGAGCAGACAGCCTGCATCTCCAAGGGGAGCAGCTAGTTCCTGAACTCCACCACAGTCACATCGGGTATCACCATGCGTATTACATGGACATGGAATAATTGCATGTGACACAATTTAGAGAAATGCAAACGTTGAAGCACAGGGAGGTCATGCTCAATTTATGACATCACAGAAAACCTTAAGTAATGCAGCTGGACATAAAAACAAATCGGAATCAGAAATCTTTTATTGTCCCACAGCGCTGCAACAGCAGAGGGACAGTGCAGATAAAAAGGCAAATATAGAATAAGTAAGAATAAGAACACAACCTTAGTAAAAATACTTGGCAGCATAATAAAGTAAGTGGACATGTGAGAGTAATACAACTAGCAGCCAGTAATAACAATAATACATAGTAAAAAACGATGTATTGCACATACGTATTGCACAATGCTACCATGCAGGATGGGGTTTGGCTATAAATCCACTGCCGAGCACCATGACATACATAACGACACATAAGTCCCTGTAGGATGTACTGTATTTACATAAAGTACAATACACACGGCCTCACTCCATGTGTTTTGACACGATATGTTATATCAGCCGTACCCACTTCATTTGCACATCGGCTCTCTTTAGTATATCAGTCAGGTAATGCAAGATAAACATTGAAACTTTTAGCTCGGTAGTTGTTTTTGGTGTAGTCATGCTGACTCTGTTGAGGTATTTAACTTCACCACGGTGTGAGGGAGAGGCTTTTGGCAGACTGGATATTCAGTAAACACTGTAATAGGACTAGATGATGTGTAGTTAACCTTTTAGGCTCCTTGCGGTAATTACAGGAATATAAATGTATGCTAAAGACTAGAGACGTGAACAATTTCCCAGTTCTTGTGAACATATAGCGTCCATTAATTCCAAAAGTACATCCAAAAACCCTGCTACCTGTCATTATGTCTTACCTTTTTTTTTTGTTGTTGCGTTTTTCCATTTTGCATCCCTCCCAGCTGCAGCTAAACTTGTTTCTTTCTAATTTGGGTTCGGTATCTTGCCTTGTTGCAGACACATAGGTCTGACAGGCTCTCTTCTGCAGGCCGGCGCCTCGGAGCTAACTTGCCGTGAGACCCGTCGCAAAGTGTTCGGCTGATTTTTAAAGTGCACCAGTGCACCAGAGGAGCAAAAAAACGTTCATCTATTTTACATAATCATGACAGGATTATGTGTGAGGCATCTTAAATTGTGCAGACAGTTGATTCATCCATTCATAAAACTGATAATAATGTAGAGAATGCAGTTACTCTGTAGCTGATGCTCCTGTTCATAGTAACAGCAGGGGGTTTGTTGCAGGACACTTTGGGGCTCAAACCTGAAACCTCTGCATTAAAGGATGTCCTGCTAAGCACCAGGGTACATGGTCAACCTCATTGATGCCTATATTTGGTTCTACCGCTCTGTGAAAATCTGTGGCTTGGATAGGAATGTTTGAGCAGGAAACGGTGTGAACTCTCGCTAGCTTGTTTTCTCCTCCTGTTTGTAGCCTCTTTATCTGTGTTAGGTAGAAAGCAGAGGAGGCGGATCGGATGACTGTGAGACTGGCCTCCTCAGCACAACATCAGAGTGGATCCTTCAAAGATCCTTCACTTATTTCCCTGTGGGCTGTATGCCATGGACTAAAATACCTATACATCATTTAGATCAGCTCTGCCCTAAGTCTGACCGTCATAAGGTTCGATTTTGCCCAACAGATTATTCTAGCAAGAGGAAAAAAGTTTTAATTATAATATACATTTTATATTCATTTATATA
>CALSCE010009347.1:4298179-4326877 GCA_943593645.1 Bovichtus variegatus | reverse complement strand
TTTCTGAGGGGAAACGTTGACGTTGTTGCCAGGGAAGGTTTGTGTTTTCCGTCAACTGTGTTGCTATGTTTTGGTCGTCTGGTTGCCGGCTGTTTTGCTGTGTCATCAAATCCCACCCACAGGAAATAGCAGAGGGATTATTGTTTTTTTTAAGAAAGCCTATTGTAATCTTCTCAAGTGTTAGCTACCACACTGTATATATTCTTTGAACAGCTATCTGACTCTCTGCGTGTGTGTGTGTGTGTCTTTCTCTCTCCCGATAGTCTCCGGTCTCTGTCCCTCACCGTATTCGTTCCACCAGCAGGAGCGCACGGGAGGGAAAGACGCTGTCAGAGATTAACTGTGAGTTCATACGTGTACAAATGCATTTCCAGTCAAAGACAAACAACCAAATGTGACCAGAACTTTCTAACTCTCTGCACGTACGATATTCTCCAATCTCTGTTCTCACTTTGTGTTTCTCAGTTGGTCAAGTGAAGTTTGATCCTCCACTGAGAAAGGAGACAGAACCTCATCATGAACCGGTGAGTTATTAGCTGTGGCATATGTGTGTGTGTGTGTGTGTGTGTAAGTGAGAGAGTGAGCGTACATGCCTGTGTGGTTGTCACTTCACCAGCACCAGCATGGCTGATCCTCACCTACTCACAGGAAGCACGTCAAGCAATCCATGTTGTTGTCAGCCTGTGTTGAACCAAACAGGAAGTCCCATCCACATAGTTCACGCTGGTAGTTTTAAAAAGAAATGCTGCATTTTAAGTAGAGCTCTCCCGATCTATGCCATGGTTCAACAATCTTTTTTTGCGCACAGGAACTAAATCAGATTGATAGAGAGCTAGAGTGTCTGGATTGCCTTTAGGGTTAGTGCGAGGGGCTTAGATGCCCAGGAGGAGCTCAGAGTCGGAGGAGACCCTTGGATAGACCCAGAATGTACTGGAGGGGTATTGTGTCCCCCCTGGAAAGCTTCAGGAAAATGCTGCAGGACGTGGCTGGGGAGAACAACATCTGCTGCCACCAACAGTCACTGTCGAACTTCTGTCTTCAGCATGGTGGACACAACAAGAACTGTGAAGTGCTGCTTGTAGTAGCTTTCTTTCTACAGAGTCTGCTTATTAACAAGCATGGGCAGATACTGTAGGCTTGCATTTTTTTTTTTTTTTTTTTTTTGAGGGACAATGGTTAATTTAGTTATATGCTGGTTTTTGCCATAACACAATGTTTTTTGTAAGTTTTGGTTTAAAAAAAAAATAAAAATAAAATCAGCACTGGCCTTGAAAAAATGTGTACAGTTTGCTTGCTAAGTAGATTTTTCTAGAAACTAAAGCCGGTTCTGCTGTTGCCCATCACTTTTAGACCCGCTGAAAGGAGTGTTTTTGTTTGTGGACAAATGGGATGGTGCAGGGTTCATGCACAATCACAGCGTCATGTTAAAGTCCTCCGCTCCCTCACTCCCTCCCACCTCTGTCCATCCTTTGCACCTTTTCCACAAACTCCCCCTCCCTTCGTCTGAGAAAATCCTAAATCTATTTACCCACCAATGTAGACTCGTGTGGCGAAACATAGCTGCCTGTGTTGCTCTGTGACATTCATCTATTTGTCTTTCAGTTTCTACCCTCCCCTTAAAAGTAATTTGATGTAATTGTAATTTGCTCAAACGAGACTCTGACAAACGCAGATGGTTCAAGGAGTCGATGGCTGGAGCAACTTTCAGCATGTCTTCTTGTGTAATCAGGGTTTCTGCGGATCCTGAAAAAGTCTTAAAAGTTATTTTACTAAAACAATATTTCAAAAACTCTTAAGACATGAGAAGTATAATTTTATGAACCGTTTTACATTGCAATAATTGTTCTTATTATTATATTATATTATTATAGATATAAAAAATGTATTATAATTTCTCATTAACTCTCTCATTAACGTCACACAGATCCGGATATTAGAGAAAATGTGCAGACAAATTGGTCTTTAATTCCGAGTCTTAAATTCAACTTAAGCTGTAAGAACCCTGCTCATACAACAAAGCACAAACACACCCATAGCAACATCCTACATTAAGGTAGCATGTGGTCTTAATTAAAAGGAATGCGACTGGAATAAAACAGGATTGTCTCATTTGTTCACTGAAGCAAGTTACACAAAGCCATATATATTCATTTTATATTTTCTAAGCGTCGCGGAGCACCACTTTTATATTAAAGTCATTTATTAACGTCTCTCCTCCTTCGTTTTGCTGATTTTTAAAACCCCATTTACACCAGTGCACTCCCTCCCTCAACCTAAACCCCGACTCATTGCCTCTTCTCCTCAGATTAATAATCCATTAGCTCCCTCCTTCTCTCTTCTGCTGACTTCAGAGCCCATTTTGGCCTTAATCCATTTTTCATCTATCATCGTCTCTCTTGCATCAGTGTCTCCGTCCCCCCCCCCCCCCACACCCCCACCCCCGTTCCCTCCATCAGTCCAGGTTAATGTATTAACTGAGGTCTCTCTCGCTCTGTCTTGCTGACCAGTGTGAATCTGAGCCCTATCTGGACTGTGTTGAGGAGCTCTACTATACCGCGAGATCTAATCTGGTAGTACTCTTTCTATCCGTCCCTCTCTCTTTCGGCCTCTCCCTGTCCACCTACATTGGCCTATTTATTTTTTCCCGTCTTCATTTCTTTAACCTTATGCCTTCTTTTTTTTATTTTTTATATATATATATATATATATATATATATATATATATATATATATATACACCTCCGTCTTACTATCTCCATTGTTCTCTCTGTTTCTGAAGGGCAAGTCCTTGTCCTCCCTTTTGGCTCCCTTGCTTTCTGAGCCCTTGCTGTCTCTTATTTATTTCATTTTCCAGAGTGCTGATTGTTTTTGGCTGCTCCATGTCCGACCTGTATTTTCGTTAATTCTCACAGTTTTCTTCCATCTATTCTGGTCCGTCCATCTGTTACTGTTCATTTTCTTCTTCTCGTTCCAGCTTTAGCCTCACTAACTGGTGTTGTAGTTGTCATGGTGATAGGTGTCCTTAGTAATGTTGTCGTTGTGGTTGTTGTTCTTTTTGTCCTCGTATATACACATTGCACACATAGACACAAGCATTACAGTCGATCGAATCGTACATTTTTTCGCACATACTTTTTTTCATGTGTTAAATCTAAAGTTTGTGTGAGACAGACTAACACACACACACACACACACACGCAGATGAAGGTCAGAGGTCAGATTCAGTTATAGTGCTGCACGTCTGAAGGCTGGTAGTGATGCAGTGCCTTGCTCAAGTACACATATGCTTGAACACAGGCATTCCTACTCACAAAAGTGAATACTTTTTATATAAAAAAAGAATAAGCATCAACATTAACACTTAACCTTTTAACCTTTTGCTTTATTTGACCAGGTGTGTCTTTCTATTTCTCTCTACAGAATGCGTCTCTCGTCCGTACATCACTGCTTATATGTGTTCTCTAACCTCTTACGTCCTGTAGTCGACCAGAGCAACGAGGCCCTTCTTTCTCCTTCTTTTCTCCTTCTTTTCTTTCTTGCGTGTGTGTGTTTCTGTATGATGTCGGTGTTTGTCCGTACGTTTGCAGTGTGTGTGTTTCCCTCCGCATGCTTGTTACGTTGTGTCGTTATCTTTACAAATGTTTCCGTGACACAGTGCTGCATTCACATTGTGACTTCATGTAATAGGTGTGAAACCAAGTGTTCATTCATTTACAGTCAGAGAAAGATGTGGAGCCTGTGCTGCTGGTTGTCTTCCATTCAGGTTTAGAAAAAAGACACTTTTCTTACACGACTCACTTCAAATTGGCTCCAGTTCTAGGGGTCGGGATCCCCCTAAGGGTCCCAAAATGTTTGAGGAATCAGCTATTGTCAAATCATCGTAGGCACAGCCGGCCCTGCAGAACTCTGGATTTTTCTGCATGCTAAAGTGATGCATATGCAGCTCCTGTAAGAGACACACTCTATATTTAAAGAGTTTGAAGGATGGTGGGGTGTTTTTTTTTTTCTCTTCTTCCTGCCATTCTGAAACCAAGAACGCACGTGTGCTTTCCTCCTCTCACCTGCGGCTCTAAGAAGTTGAACTATTTAACTAAGTGTTACTTCCAAGGCAAAAGGAGCACTTTGACTAAGCAGGTTACATTAGTTTGTGGAATTACAGGTTACGTTTAAAAACGAGCCTTTTTCGCCACCAGTGCGTTCACTGTGCAGTTTTTAATAAGCCAGTTAGCTACAGCTGATCAAATCTGGTAGATGTAAATCCATCTTATGTTTACTTTCTCTAGCCTCTCCTTCATTTTTACTTCATTTTTTGTAAAAACACTGGATACTTTCATGTGGAGTTCACGTCCACACAGAGGTCATAACTTGTGATGACAGGTCATAAGTAGACGTTGCGTCATTTCCAGACTTTACAAGCCAAAGCCGTTGGGATAAACCGGTTTAAAATCAACTTTTGTGTTGAGAACAACTTTTTTTTTTTAGAGCAGGACGACTGCAGGTATCTACATGTGTCAACCTGCCATACTTGTCACCTATTCTAAGGATGATAAAGTAGAAATTAAGCAATTGCTTTATTCTTTTAGAGTCCAGAATAAGATACACTAGCAATTTTGTTTTGGCAAAATTAATCAGTTACCGTACCTATCTTGCACCTACAATTTTCCTTCAATAGGTGCAGTTTTCATCGTACCAGCAAACGTCTAATTGTCAAACATCTACTTTATCAAAACTATGAGGACAAGAGGGAATTACTGTTGTGGCTAACTCTTATTATTCATATATATATATATATATATATATATATATATATATATTAGGCCACAATGTGAACTTGGCAAGAGTCAAATCTATACACACAGTTAGCCTTGCACTCACTCTGCACATCTGTGTATGTCTGTGGTTATGAAATGTCCCGAGATATTAATATTTCTACACTACAGTAGCAGCCCCTGCAGTAATTTGACTATTGAACTGGGTTCCAGTTGTCGTCACTATTTCAGTGGGATTTGTGGTGGCACTTGGCCAAGATCTTCAGCCCTGTTTGTGTCCCTGGATAAATCAAATGCAGCACACGCTTCAATGGGCAAGTTATGAAGTATTATGCCACAGTTGTAATGTAATGTGTTTGTCTTGTAGGACTTGCAGTTGGAGTACGGACACGATTCGCCAAGTCTACTGGGAGGAAACAAGTAAGTCTCTCGCCCGCTTACGGTCATCCCTCGCTTGCTGTCTTTTTTTTTCTTTCTATTTTTACATTACATTACAGTTCGTTTAGCAGACGCTTTTGTCCAAAGCGACTTACAATAAGTGCAAACAATCACATTTCCTTTCTGTTGTTACACCTTCATCTCGTTATCGCTCCGGTGCTTCAGTTTCCACCCCCCGTTCTTTCCTCTACAGAGTCAGTTAAAGGTTGTGGACTAACAGGGACAGAATATGAGATTTCTGTAGGTTGTAGGTTTGATGAATTATTCATAATTGCGGCCTGAGGGATGTTCTGTAAGATGTGAGCTTTCTACGTAGAGCAGAACGCTCAGCTTCAGATCAGTGCAAATTTATTTCTCAATTTTAGATTTTCAGTCTCGAATAAATTCGGAAATCCCATCATTTTATAAAAAATGTTTTCTCCCCTTTATCTGTGTCGTATTTATATCATCATTTATACTTTCTCTTTTCACTTCTCCGACAAACAGGAGTCTTCTCAAATCTGTGGAGGAGGAGCTGAAGCAGAGGTAAGTCAGACCCCTCATGTCCTGACTCACTCAGGGGCCTCTGCTGGTGTTCTAACCACGCCCACGCATCAGCCAATCATTGTTAGCGGCAGGACTAATCGGGCCAATCACACGCAACTAACGCTCTTGTAATGACTTCAGGCTGTCACCGCTCGCAGCATTTTGGATTCTTCTGGGTTTTATTTTCCCTCTGCGGCTTGCTTCACGCTTTGATGTCATCAGGAGAAGGCTGTGCTTCATAGGAGCTTCCTGCAGAGCATGGCTGATTCACGCACACACACACACACACACACACACACACACACACACACTTACTTTGTTATATACAGTTTTCCAGCCAAATCTGCAGTGGGTGTCTTTAGCAATCTTACTGGCAAGTCTGTGGAAACGTTTCTCTTGCCCCAAATACGATGATAATTACCATGCTTTGCTATTTTCTATGAGCCAATCTGATACGACGAATGTGCTGCAAATCCTCATTCTGTAAAAGCCAGGGTCTGCTGAATCAATGTGTTACATGTATGATGCAGGTAAATTAAAAGTAGGACATTCTGTAAGGCTGTTACAGCTGCGACGCACGTAAAACATAGTGACTTTGGTTGAGTTGCTCCCAGTTTTTGTCCTTTTTTTTGTCTCCTTTGGTGGACATAGGTAGTAGTAGTAAGAGTAGCAGTAGTCTTTGAGGTTATATCATCAGTCAGTAGTTTACAGACCTGGGTAAAATGCAGTTCATCAGGTTTGTTTTAATGTATAGTATATGTATATAAAGGTCTGTTAGATAAGTGTCTGACTGTGGCTTTCTCTAGTTTCTTGTTTTGTCACGTATGTTTGAAACTGTAATGTTCCAGCTACATGGCATAAATCTACAGCACACGAGTTTTTTTATTGTTGTTTTTTTTTTTTAATTAAATTAATTTTAATAATAATGAAAAGTTTTCCAGCTAATTAAAACCTCAAATTGCCAAACAGGGAGGTGTCTTACTAAAACACTCTTAAATATTCTCATGAAACAGGAAATCTAATGTGAGCCAGTTTCAAATAATGAGCTAAATCAATTGCGTATAATGTATGTAAATTGCGTTTTGAATTGTTATGAATTGACTGAGGTTCAGTCTACTGTGCACGGGGGTGTGTAGATCTGTAAGGACCGTACAGGTTTAAACGCTAGCGTCAGCCGCATGTTGTGGCCGCTTCCTGGTTGTCCGGGTCTGTAGGAATGATCAGACATCCACCGATTTTTATAAAAATGAATAAATAAAAATAATGTTTTATTGATTTTCTCGGGGGATGGGAATCCTTCTTTTCTGTTCGGATCTGTTCAGTCCTTTCAGATCTGCCCAGGGTTCAAGGGTTAGAGGTAGTTTGTGGATGAAGCTTCACTCAGATCTCCCTCCCCTGTCCCTTCTTCCTCTATCCTCCTCCTCCTCCTCCTGTTGTCATCCTACCTCCTTTTGCTTGCTCCCTTAATCTCTCCCTCCTATGCCCTCCCTGCCTCAACCCTCTATTTCTGCTCTCTTCCTCCCACTCTCCTACCCCTCCCTTCTTCTTTCTTACCCCCTCTCCTATTTTCACCTCCTCTCCCAGGGGCCATGTGGCACACTTAGGGGATGATGAGGATGAGGATGAGGATGGTGCAGATGATGATGAAACTCACACTCAGTAAGTTTTCTCCCAGTCTTAGAACTGGAAGCCTCTCCCTCCTCGTCTCGCCCATCCCTCTTTCTTTCCCCATCCGTGCCTCCGCCTTTACAAAGAGGAAAGGATGGGGAAGTGGAGTAAGGCGAGGGGGAAGGCTTCCTGTCTTTGCCACAGTTTCATCAACGCATTTCTATGCCACACACCCCACCATCACGCCACATATGCCACCTGTGTTTGTGCGTGTTCACAGCCTGTGTGTTTTCTGTGCCATTACTACTTCTTGTGTGAAGTTTAATAGCTACTAACAGTAACCCTAACCCTAAAAACTCATCTGGAGGCTGTTAATATAGGACGTTTATTTTTCAGCTGTTTCTACATTTTATTTTCTACAGGGCAGGGACTAACTTTAGCCAAGGGGAGGGCTAAACACCGCAGCATTAAAGAGCACATTGTAGCCGCACGCTAACCCAGCTGCACAGACAATTCTGGCGCGTCGTATCATTTAATTTTCAATGGATTGTTAGCTGTTTTTAATGCATAAAAACGGAGGTCTGGGTTTAGTTCCGCTGCTTAGATAACGGATCCTCATGACCTTGACGTCTTATTTGCTGTTGTCTTGTTTTCAACTTGCATCGCCATCTGTGGGCCTCCTTGCTCTGTGTGTGTGTGTCTGTGTGTGTGTGTGTGTGAGAAATCACGCTGTCCTCTCCTGCCTCCATAAAACTGTATATTTGGCGTCCAGCCTCATCCCTCCATTGTGTCGAAGCCAAATGTCTGCGGTGGACTGGAGCGTTCTTTCTAGCCGTATATTTTCCACTGCAGTCAGAAAGGCCTCAGTACTTAGCTCACAACACAGGACAGAGATTGCAAAAAAATAGAAATAAACCTGAATTCCTTAATGGCCTGCGATCAATAGTAATCAGTTTGGATTCAGTTTCCTGGCTATAACCGGGATCATCCGTATGTTCCCACGGTCCTATGTTCCCGGGCGACGTGTGCCTCTCGATGGACACTGACATTGTAAGTAATTAGTCAGTGTTATCTTCACAGTTGAAATTGATGAACAGATAGATGTTTGAAATGCAGTAGGATTGGTAAAACAAAAAAAAAAATCATCTGTCAACATCAGCAGGCTATAAGCTGCGGGTGATTTCAACATACTGACCCAGAGAAACATATGTTGAACATTTGACCGAGGGAAAAACAAAGTATGAGAAGTTTCTTAATATTTCATGTTAAGAGGATATTGATCTGGGGAACATAGGACCCGGTACTTTCGACCGATTTTCAATAGATACGTTCCCACTGTAAACATGTTGAATAAACTCATGTTTTATGGCCAAAATCACTTCAGAAAAAGACCATTTGAGGTGAACGCTCGCTGCTCCGAACGTGTGCTCATGTGCACCCCTCAAAAGGACTTACAAAAACATTACCATTTATATAAAAAAATAAAAATAATAATAAAATAGGCCACACCATTTGCTGCGGCATTTTAATGAAAACAAAAATCCACTCACTTAATTCAGTAGTTTTATAGTCACAAAATATAGTTATTTTTCCTCCATTTCTTTGTTGCAGTGTAGGGCAAATCAACTTGCTTTTTTTTCTTTTTCTTTTTTATCTTTTTTTTTTTTGCCGGCTTCTCCTTTTTTCTGCACCCTGGGGTGCACCCATACATTCTCTCCTAAATGAGGTTCTTTGCTATTTGCCACCCACAACCATGTCACATTTTCCAATACAGTGTTTTCATTCTACCCACACGTGGCAGTGCATCAAAACCTTTTCGCTTTCCCAGCCCTGAATGTGTAAACTGCGTCAGTTACTGATACCTTTTTTACTGGTAGAGTTTACCTTACGGGGGTAGTAAGCCATAATCTGTTAACCTCCATTCAACTGAATCACTGTGACTCATTTTTATTGCCGTTGCTGTATTTGTGCTCACCGTGATTGGCCCCCAGCCTTTGTCTGTTTGGATTTGTGTGCTCTGATTGGTTCTTTGTCTGTCAGACATTAACAGGTAGATCAATAAGTCTGCAGTCAACGAGGCAAAATGGATAAAGTCTCTGCAAATATAGCGCTGGTCTGGAGTAAAATGGATTATTCTGTTTAAATTATGCTTTTTTTCGTACCCGTCTTTGTTAGACGTGCTGTTGAATTTGAAGTATTGTAAAGTTATGGGGAACTTTAAGCAACACAGGCTGTAATCGTATTATCAGTTTTTCCAGTATCAGCGCTGCTCTTCTCAGAGACTTTACCCATGCTCCATCTCCAGCTGTCCTTCATGATCTCTACTGTGTAGTTGGTGTCTTGCGTCTGTCTACCTGTCAAATAGTGTCGGGCTATGGTCATACGTGTCATTTTAGGGTTTCTTTTAACAACTGATCACTCCTTGAAATACTACAGCACGTTTTCTCTGGATGCACATTCAATTACTATTTTTATTGAGTTTTTTTTAAACTAAATTATATAGATTTTTTTTGTATGTATGTGATCCACAAGGACTTTTAAGAATAAATATAGATAGAAATCTATGACGATCAAAGGGAAATTGCTTTAAAATGACAAGTAAAATCATAGCCTCAGTGGTGAGATGTTGAACATGGCGGATACTTTTCCAGTGTTACTCTTGTTTGTAATAAACGTCAGTATTTAGCCTGTTTAACGTGTTTCGCCAGGAGAATCTAAGATGTCCTCTTCTCATCCTCTAGCAAATCGAGCACTATCATGAGGCCAAAGGTCCCGCCTCCCCTCCCTCCCAAGGTATGAACAACTCCTCTTATTGTGTCACGTGGTTTGTCTCAACTCTGTGTAATATCATTGGAAAACGTGCGGTGAAATGAGCTGACTCTTTGTCCTTGAATGTGTTTTTTCCCTTCAGCCCAAGTCGCTCTGCTCGTCCCAACAACCTCAGCAGCAGCAGCAGCAACAAAAACATGACGATAGCCAATCACACAGCGAGGACGACGGCGGAGGGGGAGGGACCATCAAACGCTGTCCGGTCCCAGAGACGGCGAGTCCCGCCAAGCCCGCCTCCAACGTCCCCCCGCGGCCCCCGCCCCCGAAGCTGCCGCCCCACCGCCGCAGTAGCCTAGGTAACGAGAGCCCGAAGCACACGGACGCCGAAAACTCTGCCCCAGAGGATGATGGGAGCTTTAGGCATTTCTGGGAGTGGCTCCACACGCCTCACACAGAGGAGGAGCTGGAGGAGGCGTGGGAGGTGCTGAAGGAGGTGAAAGAGGAGCAGGAAAAAGAGGAGGAAAAGGAAGAGAGTAAGAGCAGCCACTTGGTAGATTTGGTAGTTTCCGCAGACCCTGTCGTTCCCTTCGATTGGTTGTGTGGTCTCCCATTAGTCAGTCCTCGTAGTCTAATTTCTATGTCCCATGAGTCCATTAATATCAGTGCTTTTTAAATCTTTTGTTTGTAGTTCCTTCCGTCCGTCAGCTCCTGCTCAATATAAGTGTTTGTCATTTTTTCGTGAAGTCTGATTTGGTTGTTTCATCCAATCAATCAAAAGCTAGTAGCGTGCTACCACTTCCTCTCGCTTCCTAGGAGGAAGAAGGAAGAGGAGAAAACATTGTCCTGGCTGATCAGAACAACAACGCTCAATAGTGATGACACATGACATGGTAGTCGGGGATTAAGTTATTATTAATTGATTTGTTTGACTAAATTTGGTCTTTTCTGTTCCTGTTGGCAGCTTTATAAATGTAACTCAACAGTTTCATTGAGTAATCAAGAAACCTTTCACAAGGCACTAGCTCCAAAACTGTGACATTTACTTTGGAGGCAAATTAAACATGAATAGAAACACCTACACTGAAACAAACTTGTTTTAATTCCAACGTTATAAGGATACTGCTGAAGGAATATACGAAACAATATCCAATATAATTGTAGTACTTTGGATACTCCCAGCGTTTCCCTTTGGGTGACATCAGATCATTTCCAGTGCTTTAATCATGCTAAAATATATTTTTTATTACTTCCATTAAAAGAAAATGACATTTTCTAAAAGCCACTGCTATGCAAAATCTATCTTTTATTTCCATGTCAACTGGGGACTATATCATTCGCAGAAGTTTGGTTCACTGACTTGCTTACTAGATTGAATCAAGGCAGGTCTGGATCTTTCTCTGGAGATGTTTGCCGTGGGGTTCGGAGTCGAGAGGAGAAAACAGACTGGAACATGCAGTTCAAAAGAATCCGCATTAACAATAAACAGATGGGGAAAACAAAAGATTAGAAGTGTACAGCTATGGCAGAATAGTCCGTTTAGCCTTCAGCAGGCATGCATTGTTGGAGTTGCACTGTGTGTGTCTGCATATGTGTGTGTGTGTGTGTGACTGTTGTTCTCCCAATCATGACAGGACATGTTTTTTGGTCCAAAGCTACTAGAAAAAAAAAAAAAAAAAATCTCATTATTTTATCAGCCAACTCCATGTGAGCGGTAGCGTAAACCAACCTTGACCACCATCTAGCAGGTTGTGTGTGGTGCGTTAACACCTTCCTGCGCTCACGACTATATTTGATCCTCTGTATTCTTCCTGCTAGCCTGCTTCCTCATTCCCTCCCTCTCTGCTCCCACTAGCTTGTTGTGTGTTACTGTTTTAGTTTGACTCCTCTGTGTCTTCTGTCCCGCAGATTAGATTGTACTCCTATATGTATGAAACGTGTGAGTGCACTGTGCTTGCCGTGTGTTCTGCAGCGGAGTCTGTTTTCCTTTCGCCCCCCCCCCCCCCCAGCTGCATATTGACATACAGTAAACTTCCCCTGACCCTTACACACATCCACTCTGTCTCAGTTTGTCTTTCACGCATTGAGTTGTGTGTCTGTTGTAGGTAATGGGCTGAACACAGCTCCTCCACACGGGGGAGAGAGGGAGAGTCCTGCAGACAGACAGTCCACCATGCCCCCTGGTGTCCCCATACGGAAGGACAAGAAGGACGTTCCGGTAAGCAGACTTTGCTCCATGGCAGTGGCTCAGGGACCTTCACAGGTCTTTGAGGAAGTTCCTCTGCGGCTAATTCTGAATGTAATGTTTTCACAAAATTAGCTTGGAGTGAAGCCATTAGTAAAATGTTAACATTTGTCATAATGTTAGGATAAGAAGGTGTAACTTCAGCTGCTGGTGTGTTACCAGGATTCCTTCATAATCCATCGATGACTGACTGTATGTGTGTGTCCGTGCGTGTGTTTATCTGTCTGTCCTAGAAGCCAATCAGTAATGGTCTTCCTCCTACACCCAAAGTCCACGTAAGTAAAAGTCTTCCTGCTGTCCTAATAGAAAACTGTTATATTGTACAGGGAAACGGGCATTTTCAAAAACGGAACAAAAAAAATCAACTTTACAAGGATATAAAACATCTTGAATCCCCTGCTTCACATCTGTGTTGCATTACATCGTCATTTTCAGTTGGTTTACTCTGCAGCAAGTTGACCTGTTACTTGAACTGAACTGAAAACTTAGACATCGGAGTGTCAGCGTCGAGCTCTAATGAGGTCAGAGGAGGAAAAACTCCATTACATTACATTACAGGTCATTTAGCAGACGCTCTTATCCAGAGCGACTTACAGTGAAACTCACTACAGGGACAGTCCTGGAGCAACTCTTGCTAAGTGCCTTGCTCAGGGTTCAATGGTGGCAGCCTGTTGAACTCACAACCGTCCGCTGTTCTATTTGAAAGCCTGACCACTAGAGCTTATTATTCTTCTCCTCCCCCGTTGGCAGATGGGTGCGTGTTTCTCCAAGGTGTTCAACGGCTGTCCTTTGAAGATCCACTGTGCCACCTCCTGGATCAACCCCGACACCAGAGGTAACAGCAGGATCCACCGTTACAACCTGAATCAAACGCCCTCGTGACTCCTTCAGGAACGTTCAGTGTTCTCACGTCTGTCTGTCTGTTTGTGTTTCAGACCAGTATTTGATATTCGGAGCCGAAGAGGGGATCTACACGTTAAACCTCAACGAGCTGCATGAGACCTCGATGGAACAGGTGAACCTCCAGCTCATGTTTACAGATACTGGAACTGTACTTCATGAACATATGGTTTTCATATCTTGTACGACGCGTTCGTTGTGTCTTGGTGCTCATTTGCTGCGTCTCAACCCTCTCTCTACCTTGCGTCTGCAGCTCTTTCCTCGGCGGTGTACCTGGTTATACGTCATGAACAGTTGTCTTCTTTCCATATCTGGTGAGCTATAACATGTCTGCGTGCGAGTTTTATTCTTATAACTGGTTTATGAATCTTCTACCCGAAGTCCACGTTATTCGTGGTTTACATTTGCGTTCTTCTCTCTTCTTCCCTCATCTTCTTCTCTTCTGTGTCACTCCAGGAAAAGCCTCTCAGCTGTACTCCCACAGTCTGAGCGGTCTGTTCGAACAGGCCAGACAGTTGCAGAAGTTACCAGTAGCCATTCCCACACACAAGCTGCCTGATAAGATGATTCCCAGGTAACAACACTACAGACAGGAGGCCATACGGCTCAGGGGATGATAAAAGTGTCTTTCTTTTAGTCATAGAATAATTATAAAATATAAAGTAATAAACAGAACATCCATGTCACTTTGAATCCTCTCAACACAAAAATGCCTTTTTTCCCCCGTGACTCTGATGTCTTTCTTTTGTCTGTTTTTATAGGAAGTTTGCGGTGTCCAATAAAATTCCAGACACCAAAGGGTGCCAAAAGTGCTGCGTCGGTGAGTTTTAGTGGAGGAGGACTTTATATTTTTTGTGACTACTGAACCATAAACTATAGAAAAGGTGTCATGATGTCATTCTGGTGTTAACCTGGGTATTATCCCATAGATGCGTGTGTATAATATTACTGTTTTACAAGACACATACTTCACAGTTTTAAGGTGCAAAGTTACTGATAACTGGTTTTGTTTCCTTGCAGTCCGTAACCCGTACACAGGCCATAAGTACCTGTGTGGAGCCTTTCAGTCCAGTGTCATGCTGCTGGAGTGGGTGGAGTCCATGCAAAAGTTTATGCTCATCAAGGTCAGTTTTTGCTCTTTAAAACCTCTCATTAGTGTTTCCTAAACTTCCACTTTAGCTCCTTTTTTATTACATAACTCTAAGAGTATGAAGACTTAACATGTCGGTCTAATGTCCTCTAAGGTTAAGAAGTTAAAATCCCTTTTAAAAATATTTTTTAACTTTTTTTTATATATTATCTTTGTGTATATTATCTTCGGACAAGATGTCTGTCTAAAGCACTGCAGTTCTATATTTTATAATGCTGATAAAACTAAGACGACTCCGTTCTTACAGAACATCGACTTCCCGTTGCCGTGTCCGTTGGAGGTCTTTGAGATGCTGGTGGTCCCGGAGCAGACTTTCCCCCTGATCTGTGTGGCGGTCAGCAAAGGCACCGAACTCAACCAGGTGGTCCGGTTCGGCACCGTCAACCCCAACTCCACGTCCTCCTGGTTCACAGAAGCAGGTGAGAACAGCGTGACCAGTTTCGTGCGTCGGACTAACAACGCTCGACGTGTTTCTGAGACGTTGTTGTGTGCAGCACGGAGGCCAAAGTAACACTCTGCCCTCATCTTTCTCTCTGCAGACACACCACAGACGTGTGTGATCCACGTCACTCAGCTAGAGAGAGACACTATCCTAGTCTGCCTCGACAGTGAGTAGCATTTCTACACGTCTTTTCTGGGGGTTTTTTTGTTTTTTTGCAATGGATTGACCAGATTCACATCACTCGGCTGCTTCCTTCCCCATCTGTCCTTCTCTGTCTGCAGGGTGTATAAAGATAGTGAACCTCCAGGGCAGGTTGAAATCCAGCCGGAAGTTGTCAGCCGAGCTCACCTTCAACTTCCAGATCGAATCCACAGGTAAAAAGGGGGGAAAAAAAGCCACGTTTGTATATTTTAAATCACAAAAATACAACTCCTGACGTACGCATTGAGAGGAAAATGTCCGTCGTGACCTGAGAGAATGTTTCTGACATGTTTATAATCCTCATTTCATGTCCAACATTCTTGAATGTTCTGTAATGACGATACTTCTCCTTCTCCTTTTTTAGTGGATTTATACAATGTAGGCTCATTTGTGCCACATGGAGATGGTCCTTGTTAATGTTTCTGTTTCTTTGCAGTTTGTCTCCAAGACAGTGTACTGGCCTTCTGGAGGCACGGCATGCAGGGACGCAGTTTCAAGACCAATGAGGTGAGATTAATACCTCTGTGTGTGCGTTTAATAAGAACTGTACAGTAGAGGTGACCTTTGGGCCGTGTAGTGAGGTTCACTTCCAGGCATCATGGCAGGATGTTATTTAATCTGAGGCTATAATAGGATTTTGATTACGATTGTTGTATCTGCTCAATTCCCTAAAGGGATGGTTTGGATTTTTCGAGGCGGGATGAGGTACTGATCCATTGTCAGTGTATAACCTACAGCGGGAGTTACCGCACGAAAGCAAAGCAATGTACTGCCGTCCAAAAAACATTATTAGAAAATATTGTAAATATGGCGTATTTCTCCACTTCAAAACATCCGAACTATCCCTTTTTAAATGTTAAGTAAATTAATGGTATGTGTCATTTTTCAGACCTGCAAAATCACATGAAATTAAGCCTAAATTACCTATTTTTATCACGATACATGGCTAAATAATACTTCCCTGGCCACAATGCTTAACATCTAGTTAGCATCCTACATTCTGACGTTTGGACTGGCGACCTCTGACCTCTGTCCACTTCCTCTGTTCCCTATATATTTCTCAGATCACCCAGGAGATCTCTGACAGCACACGCATCTTCAGACTACTGGGATCAGACAGGTGAGAACACACAACACATACACACCTCCTCACTTCATAGACATTACACACACACACACTAAGGCTGCGTTTCCACTGCATGGTATGACTCGCTTTTGGTTTTCCACTAGGGATAGTACCTGGTACTTTTTTTAGCACCAGCTCAGCCCAGGTTTCCAAGCGTTAAAACACTGCAGACCACTGATTGGTCAGAGAGAATCGTCGGTAGCGCGTCACGGGACATCCTACACAAAACCGAGCAATCGTTTTCCGTGTTTGTTTGTTTTTCCGCTCAACCCAGATATAAAACAAAAACGGCAGGAAAGCTACGCCTTACAATTGACAAAGTGAAGACGTTCCTTTTGTTTGGTTGCCGATGAAAGGATTCAGCGAGTCTCGCGTTTACACGGTGATTTAAAGCGGGCGTACAGCTGATCCGCTCGCCTACACTGGGGCGGTGCTATCCGCCAGTGGAAAACGAAATCCTGCGAGGCGAGTAGAGCCGTACCATGCGGTGGAAATGCGCATTTAGTTCTCTGTTAACATCCTCTCTGATGTCCTATCACTGAAGACGTGCCAACTGTAGAGACCCAGAGGCTGAGGACAGAGGCCTCACTCTGCCCAGGTACACACACTGTTCGCTGGCCCCTGCCCGCTCACACTGCCTCTTTCTGTCGGGACTCTGTTGGTCGGCTTAACGCCAGATGTCATTGATCAGGAGCTTTTGGACTGTGTGAGAGGAAGAGAGAGTGTGTGTGAGGAAACTTAGCAAGGCACCAAAATCATCTTTGTCTGCTCTTGACGCTGCAAGCTAACACCATTTATCTGACCATAGAACAGTGGTAATATCACAAAATCAAGGTTGTAGCAGCTCTTAAGCCAAATGCAGTAAAAATCTGTCAGTTCTGGTTCGGGGGTTTAGCAAAAACCTGCACAAAATATAAATGTTTTGAACTACTTTTGTAATGACTGGATGATTTTGGTGTTTTATTGTCTAATTACGAAGCAGCTGAGTCCCTTTCAGGTCAGGATGTGTGAATGTGTGAGCCTTTGTGTCCCTCTTAAAACCGTATTAACAGCTCTCTCACAGTTTTCCTGAGGGGAAACGGAGCGCACTTTTGTGAAGGGTTTTGGTATCAGAGTCAAGTCATCTCCCTCTCCTGCCTTTTTCCAAATAACAGGGCTTTTACAGGCTTGGACCAAATTCTGTGTGGGTTGCTTGCTGTCTGTACATATTGCTACAATAAATCCTGGGTCTTCACTTTGTGTTCATACTTTTATTTTTAACTGAGCGTTGTGTTTATTTTTGCCAGAAGCAGGCTGGGCTGTTCTGTTACCTTCCCTCGAAACTAAACGTGTGTGTGTGTGTGTGTTGTGTGTCTGTCTGTGTGTGTGTGTGTGTGTGTGTGTGTGTGTGTTTGTCTTGCAGGGTGGTGGTGCTGGAGAGCAGGCCCACGGACAACCCGACAGCCCACAGCAACCTCTACATCCTGGCAGGCCATGAAAACAGCTACTGAGACACACACACACACACACACACACACATAAACACACTCTCTAAACAGCCTACCACTAATGCAAACAGGGGAGTGAGCAACCGGGAGACACACTCAGCCCAACCTTACCGCTACCCACCCATCCTCCTGCGTAACTGGGAGATGCGCCGTTCACGGGTGCAGATGTGGATTCCCAGTTGCAGACATTTAAAATGCACCGCAGTGTTACATGTGTATTAGTTTAAGCGTGTTGTAGTAGGGCAGCGGGTTGTGGAGAAGTTTAAAAACGGCGAGGGTTTTAAAAACTGGAGGTCTGAGGCCAGTTTGGGTTGAGATAGCCGGGGGAATCTGCACCTTAGTCGAGCAACTTCAACCCAGAATCCTTCCTGATACCATCCCACCTTTCCCTGTATACTGCTCACTGGGGGAAACCGCATCCAGCACAGAAGTCTGACGTCAACACTACTTCTACTACTAGTTCTACACATACTACTACTACTACTACTACTGCTACTTTGCGCTAAAGCTTCACAGAAGAGCCATCTTGCACAGAAAACGTTTCTCTCCTTCATCGTCCTTTCCTCCCTCTTTCATTTTATTTTTTTTATTTTTTAAACTACACCTTTTTTTATTTATTGTGGCATGATGTAACTTTAACAACCAGGCGTTCCTGTTTTATTGTTTTTTTTTTTTTTTTTTTTTTTTTTTTTAAAAGGATAAAAACAAGAAGAGAAAACTGACATAAAAGCTTTGCCACCTCCGCTAGCATCAAATTGCTGATACCCGTCACCACACCACACAAGTGCTTAATTGACCTCCTATTTAATTGTTGTAAATATAAATGTAGTATTTTTTTGACAGAGACGAACACTAAAAAGACTGGTCATGTAGATAGGCGTGTGTATAGTTGCTGTGGAGACAAACGGAGCGAGAGACAGGCGTGGAGGAGTGTCGGGGCAGTAAATTCCCTTCCTGGTTCCCTGATCATGTGACGAGGGTCAGGAAGTGAAGACCCCTTCGGTCTCCTCAGGTGGACGGCTTCAGCCCTCTGATATATCTCTTATAATCTGGAGCTCAGGATTGAACTGAGCAAACACAGGAAGCAGCAGCGGTTGGTCATTTTCATGTCGCATGCATCACCAACCGACCAAACTTCCTGCTCTTTCGCACCATAGCAACAATCGTCAGGGCAACGGACGTTACAAATTATTTTCATTTGAGTTTGTTTTGACATCCACCCTTTTTTTTAAAAAAAATTTTTTATGCCGTTTTAATGAGAAAGCTTTTTTATTTTTGCTTTTCTTTTTTTTTCCCTTTTTTCTTTTTTTTTTTTTTTTTTTTATCAAACCACCGGTGTTAAAATGTGCTCAGATAAAAAGGTATTTGATAAACAAATGTGATGTCATTATAATATATGCCCTTGTGTGTATGCACAGTGTGTGTATCTGTGTGTGTGTGTGTGTGCGTGCGTAGACAGGATATGCACATACAATTGCTTCATGTACAGATCTGGTCTTTAATAAGTGACAGTTGTGTTTCTGCCCGAGGCCACTTGAAAAGAGAACCAACTGATTTTTTTTGTTTTTGTTTTTTAAAGCTGGATTTACACAGAAGGAAACATCATTTATATTTATCCAGTAGCCCTGGTATATATCAGCCGTCGAATAATAATTTCTATTATTGGATCGAACTTGGAATCCTGCAGGGGTGGAGTTACAAGCATATCATATTAAAACATAACACATTAAAGTATATTTCAATATGAAGGATCTGGAACAATTTGAATAACCAGTGGCCGAAAACCCCTCACATGTGGATGTCCACAGAGGATCAAATAAAGCCAACTAACTGTTTTTAAAACACTGTTTGAAAAAGATTTATCATGATAGGACACATTTACAGTAAAGCGCTAGTTTCTGGTTCCACTAGCCTCCAAAACCAAATGGATTTTCTCATAAAAAGCTGTTTGTAAGGTGGGAAATGTAACTTCTGTGTAAGGCCAAATGTTTTAGTCCATTTTAGTCGTATTTGGAGAAGTTTTTAACTTCGGCCTTCATTGCTGTGACTTTTTTTAAAGGCCGACATCTGTATAAGAGAACACTACATGCATGTAGATGTGCACTGTGAGTGACATGTGGCAGTACACTCCCCGTCTTTACAAGCTGTGACACTAGACATCGCTTTAGAGGACGTGGACACTAGTTATCTGAGTTTACCTGAGACACCATCACCTGACATCTTAACGGAGCTGAAACGTTCACGTTCATTTCTTTCAACTTGACCACTTTATGGAGTAAATTTTTCATTCGCTTCTTCATTTTCGCCATAGAAACGCAGCTGCTCCTCACACAGAGCATCTCGTGACTTCATCAGATCAATAACTGAAATGAAATATCATTAATATGATGATAGAGACGTGACGGCTTGATAATATTTAAAGATTTAACGGGTCATCAGTCTGTAGCAACAAAACTGACATCTAATTGACACAATAGGAACAGGAACAATTAGTGTTTTCAAATGTAAAGATTTTATTAATGGCAACATTTCAGCTCTGTATAGATGTCACTGAATGTTACTGAGGCGCTGAAAAAAGGGACACGCAGCCATGTTCGGGAACAATTTAAGAGAAGAAATGTAACTGCTTTCCTTCCACGATATGTCATAATCCCAACCTTTTTTTTTGTGTCACTTCAACAACATGGCAGCATGTCCCTCCTCCCGAGCGTCCAGTGATTCACACCAACGTCCCTTCACACTGTTTTATCGATGCTTTCATGGGGTTCAAACGGAGCCTCTCACTGGATTCCAGCTCCTGATGCTTTACTCCACCGTCGTGGTATAGCAGCTAAAAGCGTGCCAGTAGTCTAGTTCAGTGTAGAGAGCTTGAATCCAGTGAGGATGTCAATTATTTGTGTACTTTTTTTAATTGCCTGTGCACACCGTTCTTGTAAAAAAAATAAATATCGTTCTTGCAAAAGTGCTGCTTTGCACCTGGAAAACAAATGTCCGAGATATGAATCACATGAAGACAGCGTACTTAATTGCCAAGTTTGGAGTGGAGAATGTTTTCCCTGATGTGGTGCCCTTCACGGGACAACACCAATCCAGCCATAAAATAGATAAATGTCCCAGCTGGGGTTGACTCATTTTCAGGGTGAGAAGAATCAGCTCAGACCAGGAAGGACATTTGCAAATTCGGAGCATATTACAGTTGTTTAGTAGCATTGTTTTTGAAATGCCTTGGAAGTGAATCGCTACCCCAGATGAGCGAACGAGCTTATACATGTGCGTCAAGCCAACGCCCATTAATACAGAAGTGTCATATTTACAGGGCTGCAACCAAGTTTTACCCAATACAATCAGGTTATTTAACAAAAATCTGTTCTTATCGATTTTATGTGTCAAAAAGATACCAAGTATACTAAAGAGCCTCACATTTACACAGTCAATCACTTGAGCATATTCAATCACTTTTCATAGTTTGGTGAAATTCGTTCGATTTGAAAGATTTCTTCCTTCCTTACCGGTTCGTCGTATATATTTTTTTTGGAGAGAAAATGTATCGCACATCACTTTACATTCAGCCTTGTGGTATGTCCTAGATGAAAAAAAAACCTTTTGTCTGAATCGAAAGACAGCCATCAACAGCGTAAAACGGTTAGTGTTAAACAAAAACGTGTTCTCTGAGACTCCTGTTAAAATGTCTTTTGTCCACTCAGTTGATGCATGTAAATGATCAGAAGTTGAGAAATCAATACAAGTTACTAGATGCAAGTTACAAAAACACATGAAGACAAAGTGAATGAGAGATTCTACTGAAAACTACTTTTAAGTTTTTTGTTTTTGTTTCTTTTTCAAGGTTTTCTTTTTAATTATCATATCTCAAGCTCAAGGAAAAAACTCAACCTGTGTCATAGCTGCACATCTAAAATCGTGGAAAGTGTGTATTGATTATTTAAAACGTACGATGCAAGCAATTCTTAAAGTCTCGTACCATTTATTTTCTGTTGGGTTCATAGGTTTTTATTTGTCGGGGGGGGAACTGTCTCTTTTGCAGAATAACTTAAGTGTGTTTCTGTGGGATTTAATGATGCTTCGATGACTAATTTCTACCGTCATAGACACCAGTTTAATCTGTAATCCCCTGAAGCAGGTGCCAACACGGCCTTTCCCTTGTGCTGAAATGTCAAAAAGTCCTTTTGTGTTTTATAACCTCAACTACTCCGAGGTCAAATCCCGTGTGAAAATAATTCAAAGGGATTTGCTTTAAGATGATGTGGGCAACAGATGTGCGTATTCTTTTTTTTTTTTTAATGTCACAGAAAAGAATATTAAATTGGCATTGAGATAGTTTTCCTGGGATTGCCTGTTCTTTCTGGCTCTCATAGTTTCCATTTAGTAATCCACATCTACGCTAACTGCAGCTCCGAGCAGATTAAAGTAAACACCGATGAGTTATTTGCAAAAGCAGTTTGATCCCAGGTCTCCTCCCAATATAAGTCGACACACAATAAGTCTCCTCTGTTCGGTCTCTTTTACATCACATTTGTCTTTTGTTTTCATAATGTAATGCACACGTTATGAAATGTATATAGTGTAAGATAAAAATGGGTTTGTTTTACATACTGTATAATTGCCTATATTTTGTTTCAGAAGTGTAACAGATTTATGAGATGACAGGTTAACACATTAAAAAGAAGGAACTCAAACATTTGGTGTCTTGTGGTTATTTCTGAGTTTAGGACATTTTGTGACGTTATGTTTCAGGCTGCGACGGTCACAGTGGGAAAATAAATACATTTGAAGATGGATGAATTTTGGTTTTAGGCTCCTAAAACACTTGGTAACACTTTTGCTTTAGTCTCTTAAAAAGGGAGTCGGATGAAACAAATTGGTGTTTTTTTGTAAACTGGAGCATATTTGAACTTTAACCTGTATTATAATGAGTTACATATCTGTTGTGAAGTGTTAAATAGTTTGTCCTGGACAAGTGGTTGCCAACGTTTTAGCATCTGTACCTTTTAAAATGACTCTTAATTATTTCTACTACAGCCTTTTTTTTCTTCTCAAGATTCACTCTATTATTATTATTATTATTATTATTATTATTATTATTATTTTAAGGTTCCTAGGTTGGGAACCACTGCCTTGGAGAAGTGACTATTTCTCCAAACTGTGACACTTACTTTAAGCTTCATGATTTAATGGTCAATGGAAAAGTTTAATGTGTCCAGTTCATAGAAGAATAATTCAAAATCTGATATTTGGTCCTTTATAAGCACCAGCTGAACTGTGTTAAATATTAAAGTATTAAATATCCACTGAAGGACAGTGACCTGATCCGTTGCCTTTTTCTTTTAACAAGTTCTTACTTGCAGGTGGCAGAAGTTTGCGTTTCTACAGAACCAAACAGCTCCTCCAGGTGAAGAATCTGCAGCCTGTTAAATGTGAGTGAGTTAAAAGAATATATATATGATGTTAAAAATTATGAAATGCTTTGGGTTCAAGAAAAGAATCACATTTAGTGAACTTTGAAAGGCTAGAATGATCATAACCTCTTTATAACCACAAGTTTGTTCAAGTCAGGTCCATATGTTTTAATAACCCGGTGATTTAAGGAAAAGGAACCAAGTGAGGAGCATAATGAATTTTCAAAGTGTACATTTATTGAACATTATTAATGTCTCTTGATTGTCACATTCACCTCTTAACAAACAATTCTCTTAAATGCACAGAAATAATTGTCATACAGAAAAAGATTCAATGTTTTTTAAACAAAAATAACGAACAACAACAGCTTAATGTTTGTTCTCCTGAGTATATGCACACAATATAATCATTTTATAATAAAAGGACATTACCAGACTGGTAGAAAGTTGGAAATGAAATAGTGTGTGAAATAGTTACATTTAGGAACGGCACTTTCCCACAGCGAAAGACAAAGAGGGGGCCACCTGTCGATGTCGAACTTTAAACAATTCAAAAGAGACTTTATTTGCACCGATTTTGAAAGTTGGGGGTGAAAACAAAACACCCTGGGAAAAGAAAAGAGTTTTTAGCTTTTAGAAACTGGAGGTAAACGGAGCTATTTACAGTATTGGGATGGACCATGACAAACTGACTAACTATGACTAACAATTTATTTATTTTTTAAGATTCTTTTTGGGGCTTTTTGCTTTTATTAGTACAGGTGAAGATACACATGCTGCGAGTGGGTTTTGAACCTGGCCCGCTGTGGTAAGGACCGACCGGGCACCCAATCAAAAAGTTACATTTCTTCTTTTACTGCATAGTCGCATTAAATCTAAAAGGACTCAAAACAAATGTGATCCAAGCCGCATTGCTACCTTAACTTCCTGTATCCTTTTGGCGAAGGTGTTACTGTACTCTTACTATTACTGAGCAAACATTCCACCATCAGTGCAGTTTTGTTACACGCAGCCGGGTCAAGTGCTTGCCCTGCCAGGAATGTTGTCTCAAATAAAAGTCATATTTATATTTCGAAATGATGAGAGGAGAAGTTGCATAGATAGGAAAGCTTTTACCTGTACAGCATTTATATAGCAGTTGTAAATGTAAAACAACCTCGTGTTGCACATGCATGCATTACACTTTTTGTATTTGATCAGCCTATGAGTGGTGGAGCGGTGTTCATACGGCTGTGCCACGGTTTACCTCCAGATGTACCAGTTTGGGATTTTTCCCCGGAGTTTCATGTTCACCGTTGTTTTGGTTTTCTGTTGTTTTGTCTCCTCCTTTCTCTTTCTTCTCATCACTGTTCCTGTTAGATAAGAAAATGCGTAGGTCAGTTTGACTCTTCCACGTCAGAGTATCCACGTCCTTTTCCTTTTTTTCCACCATCAGTCAAAACTGCTCCGGTATCATTCCATTCATGTGCATATTTCCATTCTTACTTCTTCTTGAAGAGTTTCTTGAACGAGCTCCTGAAGCCTCCTTTGTCCTGCTTCCTACTCCTCTCGCTGAAGGGGACGTGATTATTCTCCTCCGCCCCGCCCCTCCACTTTGACTCGTCCCCCCATGATTGGAACCCAGAGTCCTAGTGGAGTTGAACACAACATTACTTATTATTTCATGGTTTGATTGCATTTGGTACCATCGTAGGACATTGAATGCTGATCGTACAGACATATTTCAGGTTAAGATATTTTTGATTTGGTGACGTAGTTGCTGAAACCCACAATGCTGAGTAGCCCATGAAGATCCTCGCTCTGTTTGTCGGTGTCCGCTCTGTTCCCCAGGGGGCTGTGGACCTTACGGGACGGGGTGGAACAGCCTTTGCTGCCCTTACTGCCCTGGCGCTCTAGCTTGGCATGGCTGCCCAGTCCCAACCTCTGGAGGTGTTCTGATGGAGGACCACCATCCAGACCACTCACTGTGTTGTCCATCTGCAGGCCGTTCAGAGACTACACAGCAGAGAAAACATAAATGTTGATTTTAAAAATATTTAAGAATTATTTTTGCAATCTTTCTATACGCAGATAAGCACAAACCAGCTTACCTTGCTCTTACGCTGGCTGGCCTGAAGGGGGCGGTGCTGGTTGTGGCGCATCATTATAGCCTCGTCCGGAGATACGCATCCTCGGTTGGGCAGTTTGTAACTATTCCCATGGCTCCCACCGTTGCCAAAGACATCCCGAGTTGTCGACACATTCGCTGCCATTGCGTGATGTGACGCCGAAGGGGCTTTGGGGCACTTCACAAAGGCAATGTCGATGGAGGAATCTGAAGAGGCAGAAGAGCAGCGGTCGAACATGGAGGCATCATGAAGGGAGCCTCTGTCCTCGTCATAGAGGCTCTCCATCCCTGGGGGGTCTGGAGGGAGAAGGAACTCTCCGAGGGCATCGGCCAGAGCAGAGCCCGGTTGAACCTGACGAAAGTCTGCAGATCTGGAGGCCAGATGATGGTGGCACGACATCGACCTCCCAGGCGTCTCAATCTCTGGGATACTGACAAGACCTGAAAGACAAACGTTGGTTGATTGGTTGACTAATTGGTCAATTGCCCCAAAAGGATTTAAGTGGCATGGGTTGCATGTCTGTTTCTGGCGAATCTCTACATTAGGGACAGACACCTGGGTGCCAGGATGCCGAATGTACCCAGTTGTGTTGACCCACAACTCTTTGAGGCCTGTGCCTTGGACATAAGGGATTGACAGGTTGAGTCAACATTTGCCAGAAAATGTCTGACCAAACAGACCTTCTTTTGCTCTGTGCTGGCAAGCAGTCGTCGTGTCCTTGAGCAAGAGACGTCATTCATACCAGCTCCAGATGTGCTACTCAAAAGGGTTCAGTGTGCTTCAAACAAAAGTAGTTAAAATAAAGTGTTGTCTGCACACGTCTAATAAAAACACGTGTTTGTAGCTCTCCCAAATGGCCAGATTAGAAGTCTGGGCGAAAAGCCTCTCGTCATAGAGGATTGAAATGCAATGACTCGCACCCATGGGGACGACGCATGCTTTCGGACAGTCTTGTACACACTATGTGAGTAGTGCTGAAAGGAGATGTGAGGAGAATGAAAAGAGAGAGCTTGTCAACTTTCTCACCTCCAGACACCTTGCAAATTGCAACATGAAGTGGGCGAGCTGGTTAGATTTTGAGCTTCAGAAAGTAAAAGATTTTTTTTTCAAATGCTATTTTCGACAATCTGACCGACACTTTATTTCACGCCTCCCAAGATCAACCTAGTAAAACTCCTGTGGATGCCCAAAAGTATAATGTCTAATCAAACAGAAACCACAGAAGATGATAATCAGGAGCTTGTGTGACCACAGACCTGTTGGTTTGTGGTTGTGTGATTCCAGCTCGGGGCTGAAGAACGTGAGCTGAGAGGGCCACTCGGTGTCGTAACAATGAGTTTTGGGTTCCTGGGCCCAATCTTGGAAACGATGAGACTGGATCTGCTCCAACAGACGCTGCCTGCTCCACTTCACCTGGTTGGCATGTTCTCTGTGAGGGATAGACGATTCATATAAGTGGATCCATCAAGCCTGTTTCCAGGATCAGCGTGCAACTTTTTACTGCAAAAAGCTCCGATAAACCCACTGTATGCTACCTGACCAGCTAATAAGAAGCTAGCCACCAGCTAGTTAACAATGTAAAAATACTCACAACATTGCACCGTTGCAAGGGTACGGTGAGCCAATGTTGTTGGCTTGAATCCCACTTTCCACTGTCTTTAACAGCTGTTTCATGCTAGACCTGCAGCGCAAAACATCTTATTTTGTCAGGTACAATAGTGAGAATAAGTCTTCTTTAACCTCTTAAGCATGCATGTAAGGTCATTTCTTTGTGGAGCGGTAATCCTGACCTCTTCACCTCCTTGCGGTTGTGCAGCAGAAGCTCCTGGTTGTGCTGGAGGAGGTGGTGGTACTGAGTCGTGAAGGACCTGAACTGCTGGATGCACACCAGCAGCAGGTAGTAGTCTGGGTGATCTGCGTTTGTCTGCCTCAGCAGCCCCTATGCACACACACACATACACAGTACAACCCACTCATTTATGTTCATATTGTGTTGTATTCTCTTTATAAAGGGCATTTCATTATTGCTACATGTATGAAATGGACTATATGAAGCTTGAGTGTGTTAGTCTAACCTGCAGCAGCAGCAGGTACTCGGGGATCCTCTGAACCGGCTGAAGGAGCAGAGTGTGGAGCGAGGGTTTGGATTCGTCGCCCATTATTTCACTCTGACAGAAGCACCGTGCAGGACAAAAGGGCAGAACGGGGTCGACCGATCAGGATGGAAGGAAAGAAACAGTTAGTCTAGCAGGTAAGTGACTTTATTCATCTGTTTCTGAAGCTATTGTGCACAAACAGCCAAAGCGGCTGCTAAATGTTTAAGTTAACAGCCACTCAAGCATTTAAAAAAATAATAAAAATGAGGGATCACAGGGATGCTGGTGTTGTTTTCTTGTATTTTAGCTTCAAACACATGAATTGAAGTGAATTCCCACACTGCTTTTAGAAAATATTATGATTTCTATCCATCGATCCTGTTTACTCTTTAGCAAATCCTTTCCTGTCCTGTTACATTATCTAATGCATAGATATAGCCCGTCACTTCCTGATCTCTTTTCATGTTACCTCCAGGAAGGCAGAGGTTTTCATGGAGCTGGAGGCAAGCATGGTGACAACTGACAGACAGTCTGGAAGCTCCTTCAGGTAGGACACATAAAAGTCCAAGAAATCACTCTGTATGGAGACAGAGAGAGACGCTGTCTGGGTTTACATGTAAGTGTTCATGCACCATCACACACACGTTTCCACCATTGCTCTGTTCACTGATTAGATCTTAGACAGCAGATCATGTGCCCTTGTGTGGATAGAGACACAGTTTGATGAACATAAACAAGCTTAATATACTGTTATTCAGGTTAACCATTTACAATTTGCTTATTTAAAGCAATTCACTCATTTAATTTATTGACATTTAATATAAGCACATACAACAGGACAAATGAAACAAAATAAAATGCCTATTAGATGACATTTTTTAAAGTAAAAGACAATTTAATAAAACAAAACTAAAGTGCATTGATAGTTTGATGTCATATTTTGAAATAATAAAGTTTGAATAAAAATAGATAAGCTCGTAATTCTTTTTTTTATTTCCTTCCTCGAACTCTCAGGCCATTATTGAGCAACGACCCGTAATGCATTGTGAACCTGCTTTTATTTCTTTCTAAATAGGTAGGTGTTCCTACCAATTACTTCATTTCCTCAGTCACTCGGAGCCAACACTTTGGCTTTAATAGAATAGACATTAGCTTGAGTTTATTGGGTCTGCTTATGGCTTGCAGCTGGAGTTTGGTCACCACTAAACTTAATATTACAAAACCCTTTTTTAAAACTCTCAGTAAAGGATTTTTGATACTTTAAATCCGCACATTTTGTTTTTCACACTACAAACCCTCAAATAAAAAGTCCTGAAGTACACTCGCAGGTTTTTGTAATGTTGTAAGCTAAGCTAAGAAGCCGTGTCCGTCATAACATAACAAAAATCACCGTTGAAAACCACAGCTGTGTATTCCAGCTCGC